>JAGDQP010064907.1:0-11499 GCA_022664845.1 Lepisma saccharinum | reverse complement strand
GACCTTTCTAAGCCTCGTCTCCTGCCTCGATTTTAAAAGACTGCGAACAAAAATGAAAAACTCGTTTCACATCTGTGCCTGCTAGATTAGGCAATCCTGTTATATTGTTGCAGATAGACCCAGGGCCCGCAGGTCTCAAACAATGATTAAGGACAAAATATTAAAGGAGTATAAAAGATTTATTTATTGTATACGTCCCGCGATTTTTAAAAGACTGAACACCCCTGGATTATACTATTAACAATTACCTTCTTTTCATCTGCCTTCTTAACGTATTTATGACGGAAGACTTCCGTGTGAACTGTGCACGTTGTCACATTCGATTTTTCTTCTTTTTCGCCCTTACTTGCATTACATACAACAGATGAATGAAGAAGAGACCTTAACAGTTTTCCCATCTGCTGTCCAATACAATTAAATAAATTTAAATTAACTTCATGAAAAAAATCTGCCTTTTAGGGGAATACTTTTATAAACTAGCTGTCGTTTGTCCGACAATTCAACTTAAGGAATCTTCGTAGGCATTGAATGTTATGTCGCGTATAAATTGTATACTCGTGTAAGAATATAACGGGAAAAGAACTTAAATACTATTCCGAATGATTACATAACATGTTATAAAGAATAACACATCCAAATGTCAAGTACAAATACACCGCTCAAATATATTGTTTACAGATCTAATAAGAACAAATATTCCAGGAAACCAACATACCAGCAAGGGCATAAAATAAAGGCTGTAATTTACGTAAGTACTGATTACGAGGAGTAACGTTAAGCCATAGCAGGATTACTTCTTATATTTATTCTCTGTGTAACTGGTTAGGACACTGAGAATGATGATGAAAACAAATGCAACTTCCATATTAAATATGATAAATTACATACATCGAAGTGTAAAGCCCATGACCGAATTTAATTGACAAGACAAAATGTGTTTTGAAGGAATTGGCTGTATCGGCAGACCATCAACGATAAATACTAAAATGTATATTTGACAGTAGTAACAAAGAACTAGTTCCTATTTTGCACAGGAATATTGCCTCTTGCCCACTCTATTTAATATACAGTTTGAATACAAGAGGTTATAAAAAGACGTTCCAATACCGAAGAAGGAGTTACACGTGAAAGAAGAGATGCATTAAATTTACAATTGATATGATTCTTCTCCACTTAACAAAATATTAAACGAGCTAAGAAAATCCTCTGGGGAATAACTAAAACCACAACAAACTTCATGTTTGAAAAAGAAGTAGACAGTAATGCTGAAAGAGAAATTCACGAAGAAAACCCTTATCTATGCCCAGATGGACAGACTTAAGGAAAGGATTACTTACAACGTTTGGTAAAGAGTATTGTGTTATACATAGAGTGAAAACGTGGACTCTACAGATGAAGAAATAAGAGAAGAATATTTTATAATATGGACATAGAGGAGAATGGAAAATATTAGCTGAACACAGCACGTAGACATGAGGAAGTTCTGAAGACAGTAGGCAAGACACGAACAATACTGAAGGTAATATAGAAAGAAAAAAGCTGCTAGAATATTAGTTATGCCTATATAAACTACATATAGGAGAAGGCTGGATAGGCAATATAATAGGTGAAGTTTGAAGAAAGAGGGAAGGAATTGTACTTAGGTAGCATCTTGAAGATCACGTGCACAATTTCACACTTAACACTATAAAGCCACTTAAAATTTTCGGCCTCAGCCATCCTCAGTTGTAAAGAAAAAGGGTCACTGAACACACCTGCACAAGTGGAGAAGATAGAAAAGCAAAATGGCGGACGTCCACATCAAAAACAGTTGACGACGTTCTGCGCGTGCGCAAGATGATATGCTGAAGGAAGAAAATAGGGAAGGTATGATTAAAGACCATGGCGTATGCGGCTTCTTGGAAATATTAAGGAAGACAAATAGTAAGCTATATAATATAGCGAGCAAAAGATCGAGAGTAAATGGAAAGGGTTAAAGACCTGTTGCCTTTGGACGAAACACTAATGATGCTCGCTCTAAAACCTCTTTGGGAAAGCACTTCAGTAAATTTCATTCAACGCGAAAGGGGTCAGGAGGCTTAAAGATATGAAATCCCAAAGGGTGCTTCAAACCCATATAGCTCTTGTGCATGAATTGATTGGGTTGCAATTTCTTAGATTTTAGGACCTAGTACTACAAAAATCAGAATTCATCTCCGTTAAATATGAGTGACAGTAAACAACATCCTCTTAAATACTGTGAACTGATCTTAGGAAATTTCACTTTCCGCTTTCACACGATTCCTGTAACATATGCACTATGACGCAACAATTGTCACTAGTAATGATCGTATTAGTCAATGTTATAGTGCTACAATTACATCCAGTAACAAATAATATTGTATCTCCATTAACTGGTAGCAAGAAACCTAATAAAATTTATGACGTAGTCACTAAGAACGTGAAATAGCCCTTGCACGGACTGCATACAGAGAGGGAAACTTATTGGTGTCGTAAAAATCCCAAATTTAGGTGAGATTTGCTGATAACCCAAATTAATTAGGTAGCCACAACTACCGGATCCCTCTTTCCCTAAAATACATAAACAAAATGTTCCTCTTAAACCCATAATCTCCTGCGGAAAATATCCAGAGTATCTTTCAAAACTTTAGGTATTGTGGCTGACAAAAAATGCAGCTAGTAACAGTTATGAAGTGAAGTACAGGTTTGTGAGCTTGTTAATGTTAATAATATCCATTCAGTGATATTGTTGTTGTGCATAGTTCGATTACATTAGATCTCGTAAATTCCTGTACAAGCGCGTTCTTAACCAAAAATAAAAATTATCACACGTAGAAACTGATGAACTATCCATTCCTACTGTTTTCCAGTTATACGAGAGCGACAGCCACAGAGTCACTCATATGAGTTATAATGTAATTTGGCAACTGATCTTGAGCCAATATCCTTTAATTCAGGTTCCGTAACGGAGAGACCAAGTTGTGGGAAAAGGATACTTTAGTGAAAAGTTGTAACACTCACCATGGTTCTGGTCTGTGCACCCTCGGATTCAACTCTCAGCGTGATTTGAATTCCACACTGAAGTCCTGCTCTTAGAAGCTAAGTGTTATGACTAATATACTACAATAGTCAATCAAACCATGTTTACCTCGGAACTTAACATAGACAATAATCAACGCTAACTTAAAATATTTCACTTTTAAATATTGGCTGGTTGGCAATTAAATCCAATGCAAAAAGGTTAAACAAATATCTCTTTTACTTTTTCTGATGTATTCTAATAATGAATAATGGAATTACGATGGCTTATACATGTGAGCAGTTACTTTTAAGTTCTTGCTTTATTTTTAAACCCTTAAGGGCGAAGAATACTTCTACAGATAACTTAAATTTTTCTCAATTACAGAAAACCTGTCCCTTGGCTAGGACCAAAGTAAAATAGTTCATACAGAAAAATCCACTGTTTCATTCAGTGTGCGGCATGCAAATAAAAAAAAAACACGAGAATACAATGAGAAAGCATGAATCAATGAGAAACATCTAATCGAAATGAAGCCTTATATCATGTATTCGAAAATTATAAAACGAAGGTGTGAATCCTTGATTCATCCATTTTCTAGCAAGCACAACTTTCAACTTCCTCGAAATGTTTTTACACACAACTATCTCTAAAAAAATGAGCATTGCTCTGGTGCGCACAATTTTATGTCCATACGTGTATAAGCAGTATAAAGTGTCCCAAAAATAAGTATTTACCCAAACAATTTTGGAATGAATTAACACATCCAAAGAAGACTTCCACTACCTTATAAAATGCAAAATGGCCAACCTGTCGATCGCACATCCAGGACAGCCGAGAGCGCCACAAAACATACTTTCTTCAATAAAAAAGTTGGTAAAGTGATATATCATCGCAATATTCTTCAGACATTTAACAGGTTGCATATAAAATGATTAGTTCTATACCTAAACGTAGATGTTGATAGGAAACTACTGGAGCCTGATACATTTTACGTTATACGAGTGGTATTTTTTCTCAACCTCCGGTGAGATGTAACGAGATAAAAAAGAGTTAATGTCAAGATATAAAAAAGTTACGTTGATTCTTCTGCTACTTCTCCACGAAGTTTCCCTCTCATTCATTCTCTGGTTTAAACAGAGCACCAGTTTTTGTACCCATCTTGAAGAAAGTTCCCCGCCAATATGGTAAGTCATGGCATGGACATGAGTTCGCTCTTCTCAAAGCCTTTTCTGTACAGAAAAGACTCTTTTGAACACATTTTTGTTCACAACACACTTTCCAATGAATTTTGTCCGCTTTCAGTTTCTCAACATTCAACATGGTCAGTAAGATCGAGGATCCCCAAGTGCGAAGTTCGCTCTCTCATTTGACTTCTTCAAGGTGATGGACTGGACGCGAGCCAAATTCATTGGAAAGTGTGTCGGTTGTGTATGAAAATGAGTTCATGAGAGAGTGTTCTGTACAAAAAATGGTCTCGAAGGTTTCGAGAAGAAAGAACTCATGTCCATGAAGCTTACAATACTGCCGGGATTTTTTTTATTTTTTTTTTTTTTTTTTTTTTTCAGTGTGGGGATACATAAATTGGTGCTGTGTTTAGACCAATGCATGAATGAGAGTGAAACTTTGTGGAGTAGTAGTAAAGATACCAACGTTAACTTTTGCATATCTTGACATTCTTGCGTTACTCTCGTTACCTCTCACCGGAGGTTAAAAGAATAGCCCTCGTATGCTGAAATAATTATTGTTACAATCGCAACTCGTACTCTTAACGCCCTTGGATTTTTAAAGAAAAAAACAAGGCTGCCATTAGTCCAACAATATAAGACCAAGAATGTGTCTCAAGAAGATTCAAAGGAGAACCCATATCCAGCTTCCAATTTTCAAATTAACAGTGGTATTCTACCAAGTTGGTCCTCCATTGCAGAACCACCGACAACGGCCTTGTGACTTTCCTTAAATTCCAAGAGCACAAAAGCGTACTATTCGTAACAACTTCTACTTGGTAAACATGCAAAATAAATAGGGTTAGCAAACATTTTTAAATTTTCACATAAAACCTATTTCTCCCGTATCGGGACGGGCGTAAGCCATAATGCTGTTACCGCCCATACAATTCATTTTATCTTTTATCTTACAAGTTAGTTGTCTCTAACCAACATTTTGCATTCTATTATTTGGGGTAGGTTGAGCTGTCGGACTCTGAATTTGGATGGGTTGGGGCACCTTGTATGCAAGTGCAGTATTTTTCCTATTTACCATATTTTAACACCTGGAAAGCTTAACTTTAATTAAAATGTGTAATGAGGGTTGAATTAGTGGTATGGATTAAGACTGGTAGCTTAGTATCTCCAACCTCGTTAGTAACTCACGGCATCAAATACATCACCAGCACAAAGTATATCCCCATTAGATTTTTGACCATAACTTATCTTGGTGTGAAGCACAACTGGGCTCTAAATTTTACGCTAGATACCTTGCTAATGAAGTTCGATGAAATTTCGAACTACATCATGATTATGGAAACCATCCATTAATTTCCCCAAAATCGTCTGTTGCCGAACTTTGCATAGTCTTCGATTTCTTGCGTATTCTGTCGCTTTTTTTATATAGTCTATACGTTTGATTACTGTTTCAGCAGACGGCAAAGACCCACAGTGTTCGAAATCTGGACGAACAACAGGGGAAAGCCAATGGTAGAGGGCGTAAAGGGCGGACGCGACAACAGCGTGTTTTGGATAGGTTTACACTGAGTGTGTTCTAAGATACAAGACCGCTTTGTGTGTTTTTAATGAAGACAAAAAAAGACATTCATTCTCACAATAAATATTCTATTTAATGTTTTAGTTAATAAATATGAATACAAGACAAACACATGCCATATAAAAAAAAAATATAAATACTAAGAAAACTTTGTTACACAATTTTTAAATAAATATACATGCACATAATCACAGAATGTTGAACTATCGGAACCAATGTTTCTTTAAGTAATGCTTTTTGAGGTTACACTTCTTGCGAAAGCCATGGCCACAAACCGAGCATTTAAAAGGCATTTCCGAGCTGTGGGTTAGAAAGTGGGTTTTCAGATGAACTTTCTGACGAAAAGCCTTCAGACAAATTTTGCAGGCAAATGGACGCTCACCAGTATGGGTCGCTTGATGCCGAACCATATTGCCCTTTGCACTGAACAATTTAAAACATACATTACAAGCGTATTTTTCTCGAGTATTGTCTGTACTACGGGAAGTTTCGGAAGCAACATTCACATTACCACCGTTACTTCCAGTGGAGGAAGACATGTCACTGGATTTGGCACGTTCACTGCGGTTTAAGGAAAGAAATTGCGGTGCGAACAATGAAGGGGTAATTTTGCCTGAAGAACTCACACCAATTTCTCTTCTTAGCTGATCCTTATAGGGAGTATTACTGGTCCCTGCTTCAGTACTTCGAGGGGTATCGAACTTGCATCTGAAAGAGAGAGAAATGTTACAGGAAAAGAGAAAAATGTTACATGTAGACAGAGAGAAAGAGAGAGTAAAGAGCTGACCAAAAGCACAATAAATTTGATGGAAATAATACTCCACTGTATAATCCTCTCCTTATACACATACATCACACATTTGCTTGCGAATAAACGAAATTTACTTACTTATTGTTAGAAACAATAGCATTTTACGAAATAATGACATACCTACGCCTTGGGAATAAATTTACACAAATTCATACAATACTCACCCAACGTGTGGGAAGTTCTAAAAAATTATAGTTATTATCAACGATTAGCGACTATGCATTTCGAAGCTACCTGCTTCTTCAGGCCCAGAATAAATGTAAGATCTATGTTTCTATTGTTTTTGTTGTTTCCTATGCTTGTACAGTGCACTTATAACGAACTTGGATATAGCGAATTATTGGATATTGCGAACATAAATGAAATTTCCATCACCCTGCCTATTTAAAACATGGAAGAAATGACCGTATATTACGAACAATATTTCCCGTCAAGATCGCTTATAGCGAAGTTTTCAGAATGGGTTCATGTTTCATGTTTTCCGCTTCTTCGTGACTATTGTTTACGAAGTCACGGAAGACACGAAAAACGGAAGTAAAAAGGTTGAAGTCCGTGAACACCCCTTCCCCTTTGTTTTGTAACACGGCGAGTGGAGAGGAATCAACTTTCTTTTGTTCACAGCTGAAAGCTAAGTATGCAGGTCAATTCCATCCCCAACCCCTCTTTGCTTTTGGTGGTACATTACTCAGGTTCCGCAAAACTGGTTTTCACAGCTGTTCTCATACATTCCTCATTTGGCTTCTGTTCAAACATTAGAAATCCAATACTTTTAAAATGGTACTGTCTTTTCAAGCGATGCAATTTCACCTTTTCTCGCTGTGCAAACCAGGCATGATTTACTCCTTCTCCTCCTCTCACTTGGATGACAACCAGGGTAAAAATAAATATCTGTTTTCAGCGGCGCTCATTGTGTTGGAAGTAAAGAGAGAGTGAGTGCAATATGTACGGTAGGCTAGATGATAACCCATTTAATAAAATCACCTTCAGATACAATGCTAAACTGTTGTATATTCTTTTCTAAACGTTTCTGCTTGTTACCCATTTTTTTTAATACCGTAATTCGGGAAAAATACGTAAGTCTGTTTATAACGAAGTTCGGATATAAAGAACTCATTTTGTTGGTCCCTTGAAATTCGTTACAAAAGGGATGCACTGTATATAATGAATAAAAGAAAAACAGATTCTACATTTACTCGCGGCCTGAAAAAGAAGCGGATAGCTTCGAAATGCGCGATAGCGTATAGCCGCTAACGTCGATAAAACTGATTTTTTTTTAGGACTTATGAGTACTATATTAATCTGAGTAACTTTTCAATTTAATTCTTTAATGACCTTCAAAATATATAGCTAACAGCGTCTTCACTGACAAGCTGCTTAGGCCACAAGGGTACGGTAAACAAAAATTGCGTACCAATTGAAAGGAAAGAAATTAGTTTCTGAATAAATAAAAAAAAATACGCGTAACCCACCCCGCAGTTCGTTCACGGACTTAGGAACGGTACTTGGGATACAAGCAGGTTCATGTCTTGTTACTGCCCACCGTCTATGAGCTTTTCCAGGATGTTACTGTTTCACCAGACCAACGAAGGAATTATACCCAAAGTAAGACCCTGGTCACTACCTTACTCATCTATGCTACTAAAAGTGCTTCCGGAAAGACATGTGACGGGCTTAGGCCATAGCTGCCTGTGTAGTCCATAGATATTAACAAAAAAACAACAACAACGAAGTACATTCAACATCCATCAATCATCCATGAACAAAACTGCATCAATGTTCTTGTTTTCTTCACTTTAATAGCTTTATAAAATAGATGAATAGAATAAATACAATATGATCTATTTAAAAGTTCACCGATATTTCGCATTATTAATGTATTTCACCTACAAACACATTAAGTTGTCTCCAAAATTTAAGATACTTTAAACATCTTAAAAAAAAAAAAAAAAAAAAAAAAAAAAAATACAGTTTTATTTTTAAAAACTAATCTAAACGCTTAGCCAATTCTGGGATACCTTTTTCACAGTTTCAAGCGTAACTGTCTGAATAACTGCCTTTAGTTCGATTAGGGTGTCGGGATTGTTTCGATAAAACTTTCCCTTTACAAAACCCCACACAAGGAAGTCTGAACTTGACGTGTCAGGAGATCGTGGTGACCACGCATCTTGTTAACACAGTCCTGCACAAAACTTTCAAAATATCATCATGCACTGGGAATTGCACCGTGCTTCTGAGCAAGCGACATAAAACAAACACCGGTTCACATCATTACTGCTAACTCAACACCAACATTTTCTTTCAAGTGATAAGTTTGCCATAAAGAAAATACGGGAAAAAAATACACTGAAACGAACAACGGTCAACTTTTAAATCCATCATCCAGTATGATATTAAAACTGATTAGTTTTACTACTCAAGATTCAGAGAAACAAATAATACTCTTAAATTTTAACGAAATATTCAATGTTCAAACGTCACTAAGGAACCCTATGAAATATATAACCTGCTATTTTCCCGCCTTTTTGTTAGTAATTCTTCGAAAGTAAATGCAGATAAACAACGTACGTTACTCATAATAAATGCTGAATCAATTGCAAGCGCAGAAGAAGGGAATTGATCATAGAAAAATGTGGATATTTCTTAATATTCTTACTTGTTCCTTCCTCCATGGCTACCGAAATACTCTCCCATTTAACACACAGTACAACAGATAAGATACTTATCTTTCTTTGGCATATCTAATCTTATTCTATCTTGACCTTGCACATTAAAAGTACAGACGTCGTACTGATTCTATTTCTTAGGACAGTACTATTCTATTTTTATTATAATGATGCTGAAAGTACATTCAGTCAGATGAGATTGTGACTTCCTTAGACCAATAAGAACTTAAAAACATGTGATCTTTTCTGAAAGAAAATAAATACGGAATCTCTTCACAGTATTTCACTTGATCTAAAAGCACTTCATCCAGCTGTGGTCCAGATTTGATTCTGAATACTACTTGTGGAATCTGACCATTTCTGGAAATCTTAAGTAACAATCATGCTAACCAAAAAAGGACAGTGATGTTCTTATAACTGTAGTATCAGTGGAGGTCACTGTTGACATAATTAACTTTGTCTATTGACCATAAATCTTTTGAAGAAATTTCGAAGCATACGCAGTTTGGGAGTTACAGAAGCTAAAAGCTACAGCAGTATCGTCACAAATGACGTCATAGATACACACATAATGATGTAAACTGTGTTCATAAGTGGTACATTCTTGAAAAGAAACATTCCTTTCAAAGCAAGTTCGAGATACAGGTTTTCCAACTTGAAGCCCCAAATCGACGTCTTACCAAGATAAATAAAATTAAGATTTCGCCGTAAATCATAAACGATACAATAAATCAAGCATCGAGTTGTCAGTATTGCAAATTTGTCTGTTTATTATATACCTATTTGGTATCCAATAATAATAAACATCTTATGTGCATCCGACAACGCAGTCTTGCAATGTGTGTGAATAATACAAGAGGTGATATATTCGAAAATAAACATCTTGAAAAACTGCTCATTTTCGGGCATATTTAAAAAATAAAAATAAAATCACCATACAAAGTTTCTCCTTACATGTGCTGTACACTAATTACACATCCGAGAATAATTCTCAGTATCATTAGTAAAAATTCGTGGGACCTACAAATCAAGGGAAAAAAACCTTAACCCGCGAGTATCCTCCAGCAACGATTAGTTCCAATTCAAAGAACATTCTCATAATTCAATTAGTAGCCAATTTTATACGAAGAAAATGGCAATAACATTGAATTGGAAATACAAATAAGACATGAACGTACTCTGCTCGCAAAGTATTCAGAACATATCATTATTTGAAAATTAATACGTAATACTCTCTTTCTATACCACTTAACTTTCTACATGTGGATCTAATAATGCAAGTAAATAAAATGTACAGCTATCATACTGATTACTAGAGTAAGTGCAGACATGAATGTTTACTTTATAATCTTACTAACGACATGTAACGGCTAATCGTCACCAATGATCTGCGGAAGTAAAGGCCTGTGAAACTGAGTCCATTGCCTTTACACACTATAAGACAAGTTAACAAGACAATTTCTGCATTACTGATAATGATTTTTTTTTTAAAAAAGTGATACACTTAAGACATTGGTGTTTGTATGAAAAGACAACTGAATTGGATACACGCACTTGAACCACTATTCTCTTCGATAAGTGTACGTTTGTTCAACCCATTTCTGCGTTCCTTAAAATTAGCGTGTTTATTGGCAGTCACTTTTACTTTATAACTGACGTTGATTCCAAATTTTGTTTTGTGCCGAGCTACAGATCTTGAATTTGTATGTAATATCAGAGAACTCGTCAGTTATGCTTCAATGTTTTTGTTATTTCTAAAAATGAATGAAAATGGACTGAGCCAGTTTTGGATTCAATTCTTCTGAAGGGTCCAAATGTTTAGTAAATAAAATTTATTTAACTGATCGATATCGTCAAAGAGCCTATTATTAGACAGACAACAAAAGCGGTAGCATAAAAAATGAATCTGTTGAAATGAAACCGTTAACAATTTTACTTCATAAACTAATCATCTTTTACCACTACAATAAATGGACTTTGCAATTTTAAGTTTTTCAACATTAATTTCAGAACATTTTGATATCGATCTCAAGCACTCAGACACTAATACTTGTACATTATAATGTTACGAATCATCTAACCGACGTGAGAATTAATCCTCTCCCCTTCAATTATCGAAGAAAAATAGTCCTACTTATTTCACTTCAAAAGGTGAACTGATAAAATCTCTTTCGCGCTTGCTCAATACTACTTACGAGAGTAATCATTATCATAAATAAAATATTAATGTTAATATAATCTGA
>JAGDQP010064906.1:0-11499 GCA_022664845.1 Lepisma saccharinum | reverse complement strand
TATGCCTATTGTCTCTCCGTTAATCTTCACTTCCTTCTTTGCAGCATGTTGGTTGTACATTACTTTTGTTTTACTTAAGTTCATTTTAAGGCCGATTTTCGAACTCTCGTTACTCAGTTCTTCCATTCTGGTTTGTAGTTCTTCTGCACTTGAAGTAAACAGGACTATATCATCAGCGAACCGTAAATGATGAAGATATTCGCCATTAATTTTAATTCCAACTTCATCCCAGTTTAAATTCTGGAACACTCTCTCCAGGACCGCACAAAACAGTTTCGGAGAAATTGAATCTCCTTGCCTTACCCCTTTTCCAACTTTAAATTTTTCACTGTCTTGATGCAGCCTAATGACAGAAGTGGCAGTCGAGTAAATGTTTCGCAGTAACTTGATGTATGCACTTTCGATGCCTTGATGTTCAAGTGATTTAAGTACTGCTGACAAGGAGACCGAATCGAAAGCCTTTTCAAAATCTATGAATCCCAAACATAGTGGAAGTTCATATTCATTAGTCCTTTCCATAACTTCATTCAATGTTTGTATGTGGTCCATTGTGCTAAATCCACGACAAAATCCGGCTTGTTCCCTTCCCTGATTAAAATCCAAGTCTCGTTCAATACGATTCAAAATAACTTTGGTGAACATTTTGTATAGGACTGACAGTAAACTAATTGGTCTGTAGTTTTCGACGCGTTCTTTGTCCCCTTTCTTGTACAACAAAATTATAACGGCATTGTTCCAACTTCTGGGTATTTCTCTCTTCCTCAAGCACATCGAGAATAATTTAGCAACTTCCTCTTTCATCTTTTCACCTCCCCATTTAAACATCTCTGCTGTGAGTCCATCTTCTCCTGGTGATTTTCCGTTCTTCATCCCTCGAAGTACTTTATCCACTTCTTCTCTCATTACGTCTGGGACATCAACCTCAATTTCTTCTGAATCTTCATTTCCTAGCTCTTCCTCGGAGTAGTACAATTCTGTGTAGAAATTTTCAAATATGTTTATAATATCTTCCTTATTTCGTGTTACGGTCCCGTCTGGTCTCTTAACTGCAATTATTTGCTTTTTCCCTATCATGAGCTGCTGTTTGGCTTTCTTCAGGCTCTTGTTTTCCTCGATTGTATTTTTCGTTATATCTTCGTACATCCTCTCTTATTTTCTTTCTTACGGTTTTATTTAGTTCTATGTACTCAATCCTCTTTATGCAATTTTCCTCTTCTTTCATTTCCCTTCTTTTCTTCATCAAGAGCTAGGTTTCTTCTGAGATTTTGCTCTCTTTTTTCTTTCTGGTACCTGCTATCTCCTTGGCTGTTTCTCTTATTATCTCAGTCAGTATTTTATTTCTGCTATCGATGTCTTCTTCATCCTCTAACTCTTCCAAGGCGCTGAATCTGTTGCTTAGTTCTATCTCGAATGTCTGTCTGTGTTTTCCAAGAATTTCCAGATCTAAAACTGACGGTTTTCCTCTGATAAGCTTCTTTCTCTCTAGTCTAGTATTTAGTTTCAGCTTACATCTCACCATCCTATGATCACTCGAGATTTTGAAACTGTTTAGAACAGACACGTCTTGCACAATTGCCCTGTTATTTGATAGAACGTAGTCTATTTCGTTTTTGGTCCCATTTGGGCCTTTCCATGTCCACTTCCTCTGGGGCGGTTTCTTGAAAAATGTATTGGAAATGAACAGTCTGTTGGCTTCTGAGAATTCCACTAATTTCTCTCCTCTCTTGTTTCTTTTGCCAAATCCAAAGTTTCCCACTTTCGTGTCACTGCTCTGCTTGGTTCCTACTTTCGCATTGAAGTCTCCCATTACAATTTTGTAATGCGATTTGCTACTATCCAAAATCTTCTGAATCTCCTCGTATAGGTCTTCGACTTCCTCCTCCGGGTGCGAGGTTGTTGGAGCGTACACTTGTATAATTTACATACTGTATCTCTTGTTAATTTTTATTACTACCCGTGCGATTCTATCTGAAATTCCTTCAATTTCTGTGATTCGTGACTTCAGGTCTTTATTAATTATAAAGCCAACGCCTGTCGCTTTTGTAGTTTCTGTTCCTTTGTAGTAGAACGTGTGCCCTGACGGTAGTTCCAACTGTTCTTCATTCTTCCTCCACACTTCTGATAGTCCTATGATGTCCCACTTAATCCTCTTGAGTTCATTCTGCAATTCTTCTAATTTGTCCTCTCCTGCAAGTGACTTACAGTTGAGGATCGCCACGTATAGGTCCGGTCGAATTGCCGTGTCGGTGTCCTGGCAGTCTACAGTCCAAACCTGGGCATTTTGACCCTCTGACTTCCTGCAGGACTGACCGCTGCCGTTGCCAGCTGCATTCCGTCGTCCGGGCAATGAGGGCCTCCGAGGCTGTTTCCTTGCTTGTACCATCATATGTAAAGAAAGGAGGGGTGCTGATATTTGACTCACCACGCTATATATATATATATATAATATATAATATATATATATAATAACCTGGTTTGTCTAATCTAACCTAATGTAATTTAAAAAACGTAAAAAGATGCAAAAGGAATCAATGGGCGATGAATTCTTTATAAGTGTGAAATAAAAAGAAGTTATTTTTTTTTAAAAAGTTTAAAGAGCACTGCCGCTGACCGTAAATGACCGCGCGTTCATGAAACTCCTCAGAATCCCAGGTGAAATGGAGTGAACGTGAGAAGGTTGAAAATTATACTGTAGCAAGAACATCCTCTTTTACAACTTTCGCAAATATTGTCCCAGTTGCTCAATGCTTCGGCTCGAATTAGTAAGTGACCCAAGTCCGGGAAGTTTACTCATAAATAACTTACTGACACTGTCATCTCTTAATTCTTTAAAATATCGCCAGTTTACAATATGGTGACCATAGTAGGTTTTGTAAGATTTCACAATGTGGGATCTCAATGGCTTAAGGAAAACAAGGAAATATGCAAACATTTTATTTTACAATGTTAAGTAACACACACGTTCACAGTAATAAAAAATGTGCAGTTGCTGATCACATAATTGTGCGATAGGCCTACTCTGAAAATCAAAGTACACTTAAAGTACACAATATGCCCCGAAAAAAGTTCACATGTTCCAATTTTACCATGTTTTAGTGCATAATATATGCACTTTTCGTGAAAATATGAACCACTCTACATTTTAGTGCACAACACCTGAACTTCTGGTATGCTGATATCTAATTCATTACACAAAATGGCAACTTAATAGTTACAAATGTACCAAAAGTGATCTGAAAACGAACTCTAGACAATGTGAACTACGAACTGTAAATATGAACTTACCGCCCGCAAAATATGGACTATGCGAAATAACCCAATAAAAAGACACATTGAGCACAACATTTTTAGAAGGTTTACATAAAGTTCACATTCATTCATATAAAGTTCATTTTTGGTGGTGAAGTTTGTGTGTATATTTTAGAGTAAATTAAAGTCAGGCCGATGGAAACGTAATATACAGCAATTAACTAACAATAAAAGACGTTCTGTATACAATTGTAGACTTTACTAAATCCCATATATTTTGGGCCAACAAACATGATTCTTGCCGTAGCAAATTCAAATACGTATTTTTCAATTTTGGAACGTATAGTTCTAGTAATAGATCTCTTCATTAATGAAATCACAATCATAATACAATTACACATAAAAGTTTACATACTTATTTAAATCCATAAATATTCATCCATAGGTTTGCCCGCATCTACTAGTGTCCATTCAGTATTATATTGCAGATAAGACTTACCGAATTCCAATACCGAGGTCAATATAAAAAACATGTAACTGAGAGTTTTCCTCACATTACAGCATATTCGCCCCTCTCTTCTTGAAAATAACAGGAGGCTGCACAACAGAAAACATCATGTGATAGATATCATATCATTTTCATAGAATTCATGTTTGCAGCATGCATTAAAACAAAAAAAGGCACAAAGCTTAAGAGCCATGACCATAAAACAATATGTAACGACCATAGCACCACGTGAAACTAAACATTAGAATGCATAAAAACAATCGTTCACTTGTATGAACTCCAAGAATTTGGTTGTTTCAAAATTTATATTGATTCCCATCAATATGAAAACTCGACAGAACTTATGTACCAATCCAATACTTCATCATGTTCCATTATTCATTGTAGTTATACCATGTTTTGTATCATTGTTCACATAAAAATCCACGAAACCAGTCATTAGACCAATTAGAAAACATCCAGGAATAGCGTATTTCCGGAACCAATGCCATCAACATATAAAGTTGTAACAGATTAGGTTACATAATCTTTTAACCATTATGGAGAACTGCGAACCCTTTCTGATCTTCTTTAACTTTGTTCAGAAAGTGAATCATTGTTGGGATTATTCAATACAGTATGCGCTATTTGTGGTCGTATTAACTCATACTTAGTGAAAAATTATCTGATGGGTTATCAAAATACAATTGATGCTTTATGATAAACTTTTTCCTGACCATTAACTTGTATTAAGAATGTATTGTAGCCTAAACTTTTCAATAATTTTCCTTTAATAGAACGAGGCACTTTACCCACGTGATTCAAAATCCATACATCTTTATTCTCTGTACCTTGATTTGAAAATTTATTCGAGCAGGACTGTATCTTTCTTGACGCTAAAAGATTGTATTTAGTTATCGGTTTATAATTATAAATCAATGAAGCTGGAGATTTACCATCAACAGTAGAAGCCATGAATTTTACTATTTCATTTTACAAGTGCCTAACTAAACCATCAGTTACTACTCTGTTATGTTGTAACCATTGCTTGTTTAAAGCTTTCTTAATCGTTTGGACATTTTCTACGTGACCGTTACTGGTAGGGTGAAAGGGCTGAGAGTGTATTAACTGTATGCCTCGAACTGTACAAAGTCTTTCAAAAATTTCTCCTGAAAATGGAGGTCCGTTCAGTCACTATTGTTGATGAAAAGCCAAAGTCACGGAAATATGTATCAGTTTATCACAAGTTTCCTCGGTGCAAACACTTTTCACTATCCACGCTGAAATAAGATGGGAAAAACTATCGGAATAAACTAATATAACCACGTCACATACCATGACCAATATGTAAACGTTGAAAGGGTTCCTTAGAATTAGGCCAAGGTCGGAAATTATTATTTGTACATTGATCTACAAATATCGCAATTAGATACTAATTCCTTAATCTCTTGGTCTAAATGAGGCCACCAAACTGTTTCTCTAACTCTATATAACATTTTATTGGCTCCCCAATGATATTAATGTAATCTTCTTAAATAATCATTACGCATAGCTCTAGGAAGAACGACTCTTTGACCCCATTTGATATATCCATCCTCAGCATATAACAAATGTTTAATTTAAAAAAATCTAATTCTGTACCTTTATGATTTTTAGGAATAGAATTCGGCTGTCCTTCATTAATCCACCACAGTATTTGTTGATATAGCTCGTCTTTGCTTACATGTGTCTTTATTTGATCAGATAGTAATAAACGAGTATCTAAAGTGGCAATATATGTAGATGAAAGATCTTCTGGCATTGGACTTCTAGACAAGAAGACTGCCACATCAACCTTAGTATATTCAAATTTTGGATCATACATTCCAGCGAAAATGCACCATCGTTGCATTCGAGGTGATGAAGTACTTGGAATTGAACGATCAGAAAAGATCAATTTAACTGGTAACGAATCGGTAAATACAGTGACTGACTTTCCGTATATATATTTATGGAATTTACGTAATGCATAACATTACCCCGAGCGCTTCCTTCTCGTATTGTGAGTACGCCTTCTCAGCGGTAAAGAGCGTTGCTGACGCACAAAGAACTGTTTTTAACACCATGTATTCTGTTTGATAATACAGCGCCTACTCCATAATGGCTTGCTTATGTAGTAATCAATATACAGATGCTTATCAGAATAATGGAAACACCTGAACGAAAGTGCAACTTACCAGATTAATATGGTGTCGGGCCACCTTTCGCCTTCAGAACAGCCTTGATGCGACGTGGGATGGAGGCATAGAGGTCATGAATGGTAGTAAGTGGAATATTACACCATTCCTCGTGCAGGGCATCGGCCAGTTCTGTGAGAGAGGATGGAGGTGGAAATCGTCGCCGGAGTCGTGTTTCCAAGATGGACCACAGATGTTCAATTATGTTGAGATCTGGGGATTGGGCGGGCCAGGGGAGGTGTTGAACTTCATCCCGATGTTCCTCAAACCACGCTGCAACAACTCCAGCTGTGTGAATGGGTGCATTATCATCCTGGAATATGGCGTCATTGTCCGGGAACAACATCCGGACCATAGGATGCAAGTGGTCTCCTAAAATTGCGACATAATCGTTGGCAGTGATGCGTCCGCGAAGTGTGACCACAGGACCCAATGAAAACCATGATATTGCGGCCCACAGCATCACCGTGCCGCCGCCATGTTTCACAGTTGGGCGGAGACACTGCTGATCATACGCTTCTTTGGGCGTTCTCCACACATAAACACGGCCCGTGGTTTGGAATAGGGTGAATGGTGACTCATCCGACCATACCACACGTTTCCAGTCGTCAACGGTCCAAGTTGCATGGTCGCGGCACCATTTGCGGCGTGCTAAAGCGTTCTGGTCCCTGATGAGAGGTTTGGCCCATGCAACACGACCCCGTAAGTTCATGTCATGTAATTCGCGGCGGACTGTGATTGTCGAAACAGGTTGGGGGAGGTGCTGATTGAGTTCCTCCGTCACTTGCGCCGCAGTGGCACGACGGTTCCGCGTGACAATGCGCTTTAATACCCGGCGTGCCCTGTCACTGATGTTTTTCTTCCGCCCACTGTTCCGCTTCCCCGATGTGGTTTTCCCGTGTGTTGTGTAGGCCGTCATCACCTTCGACACTGTCCCTGGCGACACACTAGCCACTGCCGTCACACTCACTCCACATAAATGCGCACCAACAATTTGCCCTCCTTGAAACTCTGAGAGGTCTCCCATTTTACACTACCTCCGTCTGCTGCAGCCACTGCACACTCCTGTTCCACGACGCCTGACGTAGTATGGAGACCGACCTAATACACCACCACCAGCAGTCCGGCGCTGCGGTCGACACGACACCACTGCCAACCCATACATCTGACATGTTGCCAACTACAGGTGTTTCCATTATTCTGATAAGCATCTGTATCTGCCTCCTGATCAAATGGATGTAAAACTAAAGCGCTTATTAACTCTGATTTTAACTTTCGAAACTCAAGCTTTTGTTGATGTGACCACACCCACTTTTGGCCTTTCAATAATAATTCATGTAATACAGGACTTTTCAAAGAAATAAAAGGAACATGCTTGTCGTAATAAGCAATCATAAACTAACTAACTAACTCTATGGCTTATGGAACTCGCAAGTTCATCGCCGCAGTAACAAACGTTCGCCATTGGATTCTATCCTGGGCAGTATCAAGCCAGTTTTCATCACGAACACCTACTTCTCGAAGATCTCTTCTAATATTGTCCTCCCAACGACGTCTCGGTCTTCCCAATGGCCTCTTTCCATCCGGCTTTCCAACCAGGATAGAATATAATCTTCGTTTTTCCCCCATCCGAGCTACATGGCCTGCCCACCTTAGTCGTCTCGATTTCATTATTTTTACAACATCTGGTGAATCATACAGTCCGTGGAGTTCTTCATTATGCAGTCTCCTCCACTCTCCAGTCATCTCGTCCTGTTTCGGCCCATATATCTTTCTCAAAACCTTATTTTCAAATACACGTAATTTATGTTCATCTGCTAGGGTCGTACTTCAACTTTCGCAACCGTAAAGTATTACCGGCAGAATAACCGTTCTGTATATTTTCAATTTCAATTTCCTTGATATTAATCGCGATGTTAGAAGTTTTTGGACTGAATAGAAACATGCGTTCCGCGATACTAAGCGACTTTTTATTTCTTCCGTGACCTCATTTTTGCTTGTTACGTAAGCTCCCAAGTATTTAAATTTGTTTACTTTCTCTATGACCTCATCCCTAATTCTTATGTTCTTAGTTCCTTCATTCCCTGTGCTTCGGCTTTTTATCATGTATTTTGTCTTATCTATGTTTATCTGTAGACCTATCTCATCGCACGCTTCTACTAAGACATCGCTGTTGCTTTGTAGTGCATCTATATCGTCCAATAAGCAATCATACGAAAAAAATTCAATTGCTGAATATTCTTAGTTTCCGGTGCATTTAAAATAGGATCTAATTTATCTTCAATTTCTTTAATACCTTGACCACTGACTTGAAAACCAAGATACGAGATTTCTGATTTAAAAACTGAATCTTATCTAATCTGCCCTTCATTGTGTGCACGAAAAATAGATAATACTTCTCTGACCCTTTGAGCATATTCGTTTTTATCTTTACCAAATACAAGTATGTCATCTAAATAACAACGTACACCTTCTACATGACCCAATATGTCGTCCATGAAGAGTTGGAAAATTTATGCTGAACTTGATAGTCAAAAAGGTAATCTAGTCCAAATAAAATTTCCCCAGGAATTGCTTATTCCCACAAGTTGTTTAGAAGTATCGTCCAATTCTAACTGAAGATACGTACTTCAAAGATCCAAAAGTGTAAAGCATGATACTCCTTTGAGACTGTTCATAATATCTTCTATTTTAGGTAGTGTATATATGTATTTATTTGTTAGTTTGTTTAACGTACTCTTTAAATTGAGGCATAACCTGATTTCGTTTTTTTTCTTCCTTACTACTACGAGTGGCGTTGCCGAAGAAATGAACTTAACCGGAATATAATACCATCAAACGGGGTGACTTGAGACAGATTTTGAATGTATGCTCAGGTTTGTGCAACTGGGACAATATTTGTGATTGTAAAAGAGGATGTTCTTGCTACAGTATAATTTTCAACCTTCTCACGTTCACTCCATTTCACCTGGGATTCTGAGGAGTTTCATGAACGCGCGGTAATTTACGGTCAGCGGCAGTGCTCTTTAAAACTTTTTTTTAAAATAACTTCTTTTTATTTCACACTTATAAAGAATTCATCGCCTATTGATTCCTTTTGCATTTTTTACGTTTTTCAAATTACATTAGGTTAGGTTATTATATATATATATATATATATTCACATTTTAGGGTGGAGTGCTAAAAACAAAATTCGGAAATTTGAAATCGGCTAGTGTGCAAACATTGTGTTTCGGTTCCTACATAATATGTACAAAATGGCATCCTAATCCAATAAAATCTTCTGTCTCCCCAACGACTTCGAAAATTTTCAAACTTCGAATCTTTTAATTTTTTCCTTTAAAAAAAGTAATTGAAAGTTTCGTAATTTTAAATTGGCTAGTGTGAAAAAGTTGTGTATCGGTTCCTACATAAACTGTAAAAAAATTGCATAAAAATCCAATAACATTTTCTGCCTCCCCGACGACCTTAAAAATTGGCAAAATTCGAGATTTTCTCATTTTTTTAAGTAGTCGAAAATTGGAAATTTGAGATGGACGAATGTTTAGAAGTTGAGTTTCAGTCACTACAAGAACTGTACTAAATTGCATAAAAATTCAATAATACTTTCTGCCTCCCCAGGGACCTTGAAAATTGGCAAAATGCTGATTTTTAATTTTAAATTTCGTTTAAAGATTCAGTGTTGCTAAACGTAATCGGCAGGTGTAGAAATGTTTCTCGAGGGAACATGTTTTCTAGCTAAACTACTTCCATTACTACTTACTGTTTCAGATTGGTGTTAGGATGATTCTCAGAAGAATCATAGATGTCAGTGTTAGGAATAAGAAGTTTGGAGTTTGTTCTACATTTAAGACAGTTGCAGGATAATTAGTCAGTAAATGAGATATGATAAACTAGGCGTACAAACAAACAACAGGTTTATAAGGAGGCAGCCATATAAGAAAAAAATAGCAAAAAGAAAAAAACACTATTACTACTTTTCTTTCTTAATTATTGATTGGGCGCTTAGTGATTTATTTTGCAAGTTGAGAATCACGGAATCAGCAGAAAACGACAATTTTTGTTGATAGTTTTCTTACGCCATTGTAGCAGTGTTAGTTCTCTGTTCATAAACGGCTGCCCCGTCGTCTGCAATTAGAACTAGAGCTACTACTGTCTGTACTGTGTTTGGTTCGCCTTCTGAATTAAATGGAAATGTGCTACCAACTTACGGAGATGTCGCGAAGTACTGTGAATTCTTCCGTTTCACTATAAGAAAGTAGGGAAAAAGGAACGAACTTTTAGTGAAATCTCGGAAGCTGCTGCTGTGAAATTGGAGAAAAGTTTCGATTCCTGTTCTTTCAAGGAGGAGAATTATGTCCATGGTGTTCGACTTCCATCAGAAGTACAAAAATCTACTGAAGCCGTACAAGTCAAGAAAGGATGTGACATCGTACCAAGACAGAATTAGAAAATTCCAGGCCAAAAGTAAAAGTCTGTTTGATATCGCTGCCTGCAAATGCGACTTGTCAGCCAATCTGTTTCTTTTCTTCTGTGCGAAGGATCGTAAAGTTCTACCAGAAGAAAGAGCTTTTCTCCTCGATTAAAGAACTAATCAGAAAATGTTTTGGCATGGTGTTGATGTAACAATATCAAGAAAATTACAAAAGAAGGCACTGAGAAAGTTGAAGAAATCTTAGATTGCATCTGCTTCCGAAGCAAGCACCTCCGAAGTCTAAGTGTCAGACACCGAGTCACTTAAGGATGAATCTGCAGACTCAAGTGATAGCGATTAGGAATTTGACCCATTACGTGAATCATCCACACCTAATACACATGGAAGGTCACAAATGAGAGTGGAACTTACTTCATTTGCTTCAGTCTGTGACCGGTATGGTGTATCGGATAGCGCAGCTGCTACAATTGCCACGTCCATTTTGCATGACTTGGGTGTCGTTTCAGAAGATGCATCACTAGTTGTAGACATGTATGGAGGGAAAGGCAAGAAAGTAGATCACACTTCTTATAAATACTTTAAACGAAATAGGAACAAGCAATAATTTTGATCCCAACACTACGTCGACTGCTAGATCACTGAGAGGTAAGTGGTTGAGTTTTTACATGCTTATGACTGCGGCGCTCTTTTGCGAAATTTTTGAATATACAACACCTACGTCAAATTACTTGCAATCTCCCAACATTGACTACTTTACAGCCTGGAAAATGATGAAAACTATTACATCGAGGGTAAGAGCAATACGTACGAATTTCACTGAAATGTACGAAAGAGTGAAAGTGTTTACATACACTGTGTTAACAGTAGGTTTGAAACGAGCAATATGGAAATTGAAGTTGATTCTGATTTTAAAAGTACACGTTTACAACGAAAGAAGCGGTTTTTCGACGAGAATTGTGACGACGAAGGCGATTCGTTGCAGGAGGAGGAAGGAGTGGGGTCTAAGTTTGAAACTAACACTTTTTTATGTGATCAAATCGTGTCCAGCACTACAGAAAGATTCATTCCTAATGAAGACCTAACGAAAGATTGCGCATGCTTGGATCCGAAAT
>JAGDQP010064905.1:0-11499 GCA_022664845.1 Lepisma saccharinum | reverse complement strand
AGTAACAGCGGCATCGCCACAAATCACATCATATGTCGGAAAGTAATTACGGAAGCGGTGTCGGCTTAGCAAATAACACTCGAAGGAGTACCCAATACATCTATCTGAATTATGTTTATGATTGGTTCATACAGATTAGAGGGCATTTCTATGCTTGCCCTATTAAGCGATTCAATTCCTTAACAGTGAAAGTTTTAGGTTGCGAAGCCCGTCTATGTGACACTTTCTCAATCAAAAACTTATTTGTTTCGAAGTTTTATTTTGGGAACACCCAGTTTAGAGTTGAACTACACTACTATTATGAACTTCGTAACCTAGAATAATCAGCAAGCGTTATTGATTATAGTTTGAGAGCTCTTATGGTGAAACAACTCCTTCAGTCAATAAGGAAACATCAGTGGGTTGCATTTTCTGGAGTCACCCCTCCCCAGGCTACAAAAAACGGTATACTAACTGTTAAAAAATGACTTTGAATAAATAAAAAAAACATTAAAAGTTATTTATTCTTCTTTACGTGTTATCTGTATCATGCGGCCATTCGCGAGTGCAGCAGCACAACCAAGGTGTGCAGTGATTCACCGATACGTCCACCTAGCATTTCGAAATTCAATCCGATACCTTTCAAACAGCATGAACTTCATAAATAGAGCACATGTATGACACCGTCTTGCAGTTGAATATATATGTGACTTTTATAACGAAAGCGATATAAGCAACAGTTTCAAATGAAAAGAAGTAATGAGTACACTTCTAAATATAACAGGAAAATATAAGGCAGAAAATATTCATATTGTAGATAAATATGGACTTGATACTAATATGTCTTCTTGTAAAGTGTGAACATTTTGTATCTCATAGTCTTCCTGTTACATATAAAAATGTATTCATTAGTTTTTAATTTGAAAATGTTACCTTTATCACTCTGGTTCTAAAGGCTTCAGCAAATATTAAAAGAGTCACGCTGCTTCTTAGACTTTAGACACACACGACGCAACAGCGTACTGGTATGACTGTTACTATGTCATGAAATACGCTACAAGGTTAAAGGGGAACTCGGAATATCTATTCAGCCTCCGCATACTGCACAAAACAATGCAGTGTTCAAAATTGCCTACAATATCATAAAGTGAAATTAATAATATTCAGGCCTTGTTCCAATAAGGTAACTATACACTTATAGGTGTATATAACTATACACCTTTATTACTCATGAAGTTGCACACTACCACTAAAGAAGAAATCGGGGATAATATATTGCTGGCACTTCGTCGCGTGAGAATTGTTTTATTCTATGTTCTTAAAAAAAAAACTGATGGCATAGAATAAAACAAGTCTCACCCGGCGAAATGTGTACATTACAGTGAACAGAGAGGAGAATGAGTGCAGTGTTTAAAGAATGTAACGTTGTTTTCTACCGGATTACTACATCTCTGCGTTTGAATGCCACCCTTAGAATGAGCCCGAATAAGATGCGGTTAAAGGTTGAAACCGTTACATTGATTCTTATCTTTCCTTCGTTGATAGAATACTGTCTTGTTAGCATATTTTTTCATGATTTTACAATTTTGTTTTTTACCCGTTGGAACCAAGCAACCTTTAGAAAGGGACAGTTGATGACAGGCGGTGCAATATTCGACCGTTTTTCGCCTAACCAGCGTTTATATATAGAAAATGCTTAATTACTTGTGTACTGCCAGTGATTACAATAAAACTTTATTTAAAATAATGTAATTACTAGTCATAAGTTGACTTATGTACAGAAATATGTTTAATACCTTCGTTACTAAAAAGTGAACATCACATTTCCTTGTTACAAAACAATGAACAAACAAGGACAATATGTTGTGTTTATAATTTCACTGAACTTTACTTTATGTCCATTTTCGTCCAATCATTCGTACAAAGATTGTGTACAAAGAAACTGACATTCATTTTTCAAATGTCAGAAAACAATAAGTGGAATAAAGAGTTGAAAAACTGAAAGAAAACTCAACACGGAAATAACAAAACATCACAAATGTCCCTCTGACACTATCATCATCAACAACAGCAACAGCAAGAAAAAACGTCAGTAGCTGGAACGTTATTCTGGACACGAATTCGTTTTTACAAAGTCCCTGTCACCGAAGAACACAAATACAAGAGAGAGAGAGAGAGAGAGAGAGAGAGAGAAGGGGAGCTGAATAACACGTCTCAACGCATCAGTATGCTAACTCGGTTCGCCTGTTGGCTGCGACTCTAACAAACCGAAATGAACGCTTCTATACAAGTCAGTGGGCCTAGCTTAGAATTGGCATTGGCACAAAGAAATGAAACTACTACTGTGCGTATGCAAAATAAAATCTGACAGACGGAATTCTACTATGATTTGATGAATAGATCAATAGCTATGCTACTAGTCTAGATTTGTGTGTTAAAAATATTTCAACAACGTTAGAGGAAATGTCACCACTTTGACACACCCTGAAGCATAACGTAACTATAATATCCACTCACCGGTTCTCCTGTGGCATTGATGGAAGAATTTAACTGTGTACTCAAACAAGCAACAGATATCATACAAAACAAAGTATGCAACATTATATGAAACACTTACCAGTGAAATATCTTTGATGCTGAAACCAAATGTTGTAGTATGTAATTTGAACATGAAAGACGTATGAGGGAGAGGAAGAATGATTTAACTGCAAAGATGTCATGTAGTCGCTAAATGACACCACAAGTATATCAACGTGCACTTATCGTAAATTTGGTTGTCAAGGTGTCTACATATACCACAGTAGCATACAAACCTTGAGACACGGTAGATTCAATGTTAGCACTGCTACACAATTTTAACGTTGTACCGAAATGTCCGCCTGTTTAAATGTTTATTCGGTATTTAAAATCAACATAGTTTCCAATGTCAAGAAGGAGTATTTTTAAATGTTTTGTAACGTTGTATTTGCCCAACTGTTTAGTGGTTCAAAACCACCTTTTTCATTTGGCCAAAAGAGAGCATTGAACTTTATGTCGGAGAATTACTCACCGCAGTTGCTGTTTTCATCCATTTCCTTCATGTTGATATATTGATTTTGTTTGGAAATTCTCTAGCGATCTGCTGTGGGATTGTAATTTAGTTACATATCCTACATCTCCTCTTCCAATCTTGATGTCTGAAATGGTTAATATATCCCAACACCCACAAACCCATTTCTTTTTTACATTTATTTTCATTCCGTGTTCTCGACAGCTTTTTTGTAGCTCTTTTAACATCCTTTTAAGTAATATCTCATTTCTGCAAGAACTATACCACTCGCAAATCTAAGACGTTTGATTTTTCTTCGATCCTTACTGTGGCCCCTCGTTTGCTTTCGAGGAATTTCTTCGCAGATGCTCCTAGATACCGCATGTATTAAATAAAGTAGGCCAGATACAACATCACTACTTCACTCCTCGATCTGCTGCTGTTCGTTCTGGTCTACAGTTACTCTTATACTGTGACTTAGATACAAGTTTTATAAGTCTTTGATCTTTCCATTCTACATGTTTATTCAGATTTTCTAGTTGACTCACTCGAATACCTTTTCGAAATCAACAAATTACACATATACTTCCTTACCTTTCTCTATGTATCTTTATCCTACTGTTCTTAATAAACCAATAACGTCCCTTCTTTCTTTTCCTCTTTGAAATCTAATTGTCCATCTTCAATTTCTGCATTCACCGTTTCGTATAATCTTTTGTTTAATATTCGTAGAAGACTCTTCGCTGAGTGTACAATTAATCCGATAGAAAAACATTAACTGTACAAAATCGATTAGATCTGATAAGAACAGTAGAAGGAGAAACTGAAGAAGTTACAGTCGGGGGAAGCAAATTAAAACGCACTAGGTTTGCGGATGGCATGGTTAGAAAATGGCCCATATCTTAAATGGATGTTAACAGAGCTGCAGAAAAACTGTGGAGAAAATATAATGAAAATAAATCTAAATAAAATGAAATGGATGGTGGGAAATTGGGACAAATCAACCATTGCAAACATGACGATTCGATTTAAAGAGAAGAAAATAGGATGGGTAACAAGGTTTCAGTATTTGGGCAGTATTATTTTATAACTAAGGCTCTGATACATTGTAAAGAGATATAGATGAGAATGGCGATGGCTACACATACATTCACTGACAAGAATCTCTTGTGAGATTGGATGGAAAAAGAGTAGAGGAAGAGATTAATTAAATGTTTTGAAACCTATGAAGTATTGTGTCGTATGCAGCAGAAATGTGGGCTCTACGAATGAGTGAAGAAAGTAAATTACAAGCCTTTAAAGTGTTGACATAAAGAATAATGGAAAACGTCAGCTGATACAGAAGATATAAAATGAAAGAATGCTGAGGAGAATATTCGAAGAATGAATAGTACTGGAGACAATGAAGAAGAAAAATGAAATTGGTTACGACATTGACTGCGTAAAGATTGTATACTGAGGTATGAAATTGAAGGTATGTTTGAGATAATGAGAAAAGGAGAAAGAAGACGTATTCACCTCCCTGACAGTATTAAGAAAGATAAATGTTATGATGAGATGAAAAGAAAGTACAGAATGATGATGAATGGAGAGGGCTTACCCTGCCTGACACACTTACCTCTTTCGGCAGAACACCAATGGTGATGATGGTCAGTTAGTCTATATATTTCTCAGATGTGTAGAAGGAGCATCTATATATAACTTCCACTTATTTTCATCAATAAAAAAAAATAAGATTCAAGTTATTTCTCTTTTTATCGGTCGCTTTCTATTAATAATTCTTTTGTTGTGTAAACTTCAGTGTTTTCACTCTGATTAACTTCTTCCACCACTGCATCCCTCCAACTTTACATACCAGTACACTTTAAAGCAAAATTCAAGTTCATATGAAACAAATTAGGGTAAATAAAACATGCTTTGTCGGATGTTGTATCTCGTACAGCAACGAAAATTCCCACGCGTGCTTAGTCTCCAAGGCTCATATCTCTGTCATTTTCTAAACAAATCTCGTTCTGTAAACAGCAAATTAAAAGTAATTAAATATTCTACATAAAAGGATAATGTGTTTGTTTATATCATTAACCGTTTTCTTATAAAAGCTATTTAAATAATAAAAAATGTCCATAAATTAAAAATTAGCGATTATAGTGCGTAGAAGATACATATTTTTCACATCTATGACATGAGAACAGAACAGGAACAGAACGTACGTTACAACACAAAAAAGGTTCATAGAAATCGGCCAAACGGTTCTCCAGATAACATATTTCACAGCAAGCACTGCAAGAAAGGTAAGATAGCGTCGTAATTCAAGATAGTGGCTTTTAAAATTGGTTACACCACCTCAGGTATACTATATACAATAGCCGGTAAAAATTTGGTACTTTAATGTAACGTACATAAATCTCATCGATTTTGTACCATTAGTGTCCCTACTACTACTTCACACATTTGAGTTTAATATGGAAACTGGCTGGGTTTCCCCCATTTCGAGTACTACTTAACCAATACTTGGAATTTGGAATGTGAGAAAAAAAACAGGTTAACTAGAAAATGTGAAAAATAGGAATGATAAGATATGACAGTAATGTCTTAGATTTAGACGAGAGTTGGCAAGGAGGAGAGTTGGAATCAGAGGATTTTAATATGGTTTAGAAAGAAGAAAAGAAGGAAGCAGTGTTGGATTGGAGCATAGAAAATATGGTGATAAAATTATGATAAAAGTGTGAGTGTGCGTGCAAGAGTGCTGGCGATGAATTTATTGAGTCACTCAGTCGATAGTCTATTTATTCAAATGTATATGCCTATTTCAGAAGTAGACGACATAATGAAGGTGGGGATAATATATAAACAGATTGAACAAGATTGCGAGGAGAACTTTATGTGTTAAGTAAAAACGGTAATAATGAGGGACTGGAACAGCGTTATAGGAAAAGAATTACTGAGAGGTTGTCGAGGATAGCGTAACGATAGGGACAAGAAACTTTCCCAGAACTAGTGGTTTACCTTACTAAAACCACACATCGGGAGCCTGAATTGTTGGGTAATTAATTTTATAAGGGATTAGGCTGTGGGAAGCTAATATATGGTTCAAGAATCATAAACAGAGACTATATACATGGAAAAGTGCAGGAGTAAAGAGAAGAGGTAAACTTCGAAATAAGAAGACACGAACGTTTCATGCCTCCTGGAATTTGTAATGTGTATGTTGATATGTTGGTAGAAAGATACCTCGAAGGCAAATGTAGTGATAGTAGGTGGAGAACAAATGAGGATCATTAAGTACGCAGATGATCAAATAATTTTAGTAGAGACGGGGACAAAATTTGCAGATTTTGATGAAAGATATAGTAAAAGCCACTGCAAAGTTTGGCATTAAGGTTAGTGTAAGATAAACTAAGGTGATAAAAGTCGGATAGTGAATATTATGCCGATGTCAAAGAAACTCTAACCGGCAGAATCAATTCAGTATTTGGGTAGCTTTGAGTCTTGGAATAGAAGGTGCTCTGAGCCGAAAAGTGCAAAATATGAAAGGTGAAGTAAGAAAATTGGATGCCATCTAAACCTGGAGGAAACTGAAAGATTCGGGTAAACGGAGAAGAAACTTAATGAAAAGTGCTCAAAAAGGTAGGAGAGAGACAAACAATTCTGGAGACAATGCGAAACAGAAAAGCAAACTGATATGACATTGGTTTCCCAGAGATGGTATAGTTTAGGGTGCAATTGTATGTGAAGTTGAAGGGGAAGGAGAGAGAGGAAGAAGCCGGATGACAGCTTCTTAACATAACAAAGGAAGATAAATTCTACGCAATGGCATAAAAGTGAGCGCAATGTGGAGCTGTATATCTTCTGTTCTCAAGGCAGTTTCTGCAGAACACTAGTTAAGATTAAAGCAATTAGTTATTGATTCTGGTTGCTAGGAATTTGCGTTCTATGCTTTTTAAGTTGAGTGAAAGTATAAATTGTATAAAATGAGTAATTTATTGATAATTCTCTTTATAAAAATGATTTCAAGAAACTATAAATCACGAAGTTAGGGATTTTCAGAGGCAACTTACGGGATTTTACTGGGCATTGAAAGACGCCTTCACTTATGTCATTCAATACTTGATCTAGCACAGAATGAGACCACAAAATACTGTTGAGCAATACGCCCTCACCGCCCAAGGTCTACTTTGCACTGGAAGAAGACACCTCACCCTTTCGAGATGTATTTTAGCAGTTTTTGTTCTAAAGGCGATGACCCGCTTCCCGCTGTTAGCTAAAATGCAAAATAATCGACCTTGTTAAATGCATCCGGCTGCACCTCTTGGGAAGAGGTCTTGAACTGTTGTGGAGAGTACCCATGGCCTATCCTGATGTCCTGATGGATCGGACACCAAGAGGGCTGGGAAAAACTCACTGACAATTCGAAACGTCCGTTCGAAACCGCTGTTCCAAACATTTGGAACGTTTCTTAGTAAAATTTTATTGTGTTGAAAAGCATTGTTGTTAGAACAAAGAATCGTTGTAAGACTGAACATTGACAATAACAATTAATTTACATGGTAAACTTTATTTTCTTCAGAGTGATGGTAAGAAATAGCACACACTAACGAAGTTATTGGAAAAGAAAAAAAATAAGATTATGAAGAGATTTGTCAGCAACTGCCTAATGTTGTCTGTTTTACCTCTTGTTATTGGGAAAACACTATTCAAGAAAGTGGGGGGAATTATTATAGCGAGGAATATTTCAGATCTGAAAATAAATTTGCAAAATGTTTTAAATGGAATGCAGTCTGGAATGATTGAGAGATGTGGGCGATGAGGAGAAAGAAGGAAAGGAAAAGCTCCTAGAAAATTTCACATTGTAGCTGTAGAGATGAATGGAGATTAATTGGACGGAGAGGGTAAGCAATGAGGAAAGATTGGGAAAGATGGAAGAGAAGAGGAACAGTATGATAACCATAGGATAAAGAAACATAAGTTGGATTAACCACATCCTAGGAGGGTGACTGTCTCAAGAGTTTTAAAAGGCAAGATTAAAGAAAAGAGAAGAGTTAAGAGAATGTGTGGTGACAAATTGACAAATTACCACTTCGCCGCCTATTGGAAGCGTAAACAGTGCTTTTACTATATTGACTCTCGGAGCATGCGATCCCCCACATTCACCTTTGATACATCCCCTGGTTCCTTCTCATTTTCAGCACTGATTTCGGTACTAGTGTTGAATGGAACTTTCAATCAGCGACCAATATAATACAGGGTGAGGCAAAAGTCCAGCACCACCCTTTTATTTTTCAAACGGCTTGAGGAAAGATGACGAAACTTTGGATATGGGTAATTGGGGTGGGGGAGCACCAGATGGTGCCATTTAACATCGTGGCGGTCAGCTTGAAACACACCATTTTGAATTCAGGTTCAATATTTCAAATGAGAAAGGGCATGTGACATATCATTTTAGGCTAGATTTTCACCAGAAGTACGAATCTGCCGTTAAGTTTTACCTAACTTTATTCAGTAATGAAATTTCGTGAAGTAAACATTGCATAGTTCATCATGTAATGGGTTTTAATTTGCCTTTTAAGGTGACGTAACATGACTCTTACCCGCCAAGAAAGGATTGAAATTGTTCTCATCAGTGGGAAACGCAGTGCCAGAGCCATCGCTGTTGACTTCAATGCCCGGTATCCAGAGAGGTAAACATTGCACATACCACAGTGTTGCGTATTTTGCAGAAATTTAAAGTTTTTGGATCTGAGTGGACGCCAGAGGACTGCAACGGATGAGGAAACAGCAACGGCAGTTGTAGCATCCTTGTCGAAAAGCCGAAACGCAGTACCAGGCGTTTAGCTGCAGTTTCAGGTGTAGGTCAGAGATTGATACTCCGTGTGTTGCACACAAACATGTGGCATCCATACAAACTCCAACTGCAGCAATACCTAACGGAGGATGACCCAGATAGGAGAATGCAATTTATAGAATGGGCTGTGAGGAAGTGTAATGAGGATCCTACGTTTCCTCTTAGTGTGTGTTTATTGATGAGGCTCTATTCCATGTGAACGGTGAGGACAATAAACAGAATCACCGTTATTGGTCAGACACAAACCCAACATGGACAGATGCCTCGTGGGTACTTGGTGGGGAAAAGGTAATGGTATGGTGTGGGATATGGAACACTCGTTTCATCGGGCCGTTCTTCATCCATGGGAACCTAAATGGGGACAGATATCTTAACATGCTGCAGGAACAAGTGTTCCCATCACTGCTGAACGCAGAAGGTGACTTTCCTGCCTTTTTCCAACAAGATGGTGCGCCTCCTCTCTATGCATTATGTGTCAGGGAGTGGTTAGATGCACAGTTCCCGGGTCACTGGATTGACCATCGAGGGCCAATTGAGTGGCCACCCGTTCGCCAGACCTGACACCCTGAGACTTTTATCGGTGGGGCCATCTCAAAGCACTTGTTTATCAAGAAAAAATCACTGATCTCCGACACCTGGAACAACAAATCACGCACGCTTGCGACTCTGTGACGCCGGAAGTGTTATTATGTGTCCATCAGAACAGAAAAAAACGTCTTGCATTATGTCTAGCACACAACGGGGAACACATAGATCATATCTTGTAGGATCCCACATGAAATGTTTATTTCACAAAATTTCATTACTAAATAAAGTTATGTAAAACGTAACTGCAGATTCGTATTTCTGGTAAAATTCTAGCTTAAAACGATATGTCACATCCCCCCTTCCCATTTGAAATATTGGACCTGAATTCAAAATGGCGGATTTCATGATGGCTGCGATGATGCTAAATTGCACCATCTGGTGCGCCCCCACCCCATTTACCCACATCTAAAGTTTTGTCATTTTTTCTCAAGCCATTTGAAACATAAAAGGGTGGTGCTGGACTTTTGCCTCATCCTGTACTTTGATATACGATTCTGCTCATTACAGCGTGCTAAAGAGAAGAGATTTGTTTGTTTCACTGAAATATCTACTTATCCAGTCTTCAACGCAGCAATTTCTTTGCCATTGTTTCATTTTCTCAGTTAACTTAAGTGACGTAATAACATCACCATCAATTCCATCAGAAACCATTCTGCTGATATTTTTCATACCCAGTATTTATATTTTGTTAATATTACTACTAGGCAGCATCAAGGTAGACCTTGTATGTAAGTTAAGCGTACTCTATAAATCATCCTCAACTCAGAATGCGAACTGGTAACTGATATCATGTGCAAGTTCTAAAGTGAACTTGCATTCTTAGTTGAGTTGAATAGAATCGAAGAATTTAACGCAAGTACTCGTGGGCGAAACAAAACAAAAGCATTGGAAACAAAATAAAAGAAAAAAAAACATTTAAATAACTTTGTTCAATTTGAAAATAAAAAATGTGGCATGGGAAAGGAGCAACATAGTATATGTTTGTAGTTGAGAGACCGGCTTCATGACTAGAATTATGTTTCTTATGTATATACATATAGATGGGTTTTATGTTTCAGTGAGTGGTTTTTCTAGCTTATAGTTTTGAGTTGCTACTCTAATCGTATGTTTCTTCTAGTTTCAAGACATGCAGACAATATGTTTCGGATATCTTGTGTGGAGTTCCTTGTTTGCTGAGAGAGACAAAGAGCGAAGAATTTTAAATTTGGATACTGAAAGTGTTTCTCTTCTGCTGTCTTACACTCACAGTTACTGTGGAACCTAGGGAGTGTTCGTCGTAAATATTACTACATTATAATGAAAATTTAAACATCAATAAACAAAACATAGTGAAACGCACAAACTTTCTAACAGCGTTACATGCTGTTCAATTATATTGTTGCAGCGCCTTAACAAAGATTAGCAGAAGGATTTTAGAACAATAAACCAGTGAAACACATATCTGTCCATTGTAAGCGCTCTAGAAAATGTTTATTTACCTGGTTCAAACCACATTAAACGCAGAAGAGAAATACATATAACCTATAATGGACTTTTTATTAGTCGCTGCAAGATGTGGAAACAAGATGTTTTATGTTTAAAATTTATTACTTTTGTAGATAATTTGAGTTCATTTTTGTTCTTCCCTGTAATTATTGTAATACAAAATGTGTATTTGTATATTCCTAAATAGTATTATGTTTCTATATTCTGAATTATTAGCAGTTTACTTGTTTATTTCAGTACACAACTGCCACTTCCCTCGTCCTGTTGAGACGTTCGTGCCAATTTTGATAGATTCCACTATTTTCTCAGAACTTTCAGTACTAAAGCTTTGTATTCTTTTTAAGATAATTCTAAATTCCACAGTGGAATTAATAAACCAATAATGAACAATGCTCCACACAAACATAAAATTAAACATGCCATAAGTACTTTGTACTAGTTATTCCTTGGAAAAACTGCGAACTTCCTCTATATATTAGAAATAGAAAAAGGATAATGCAGTAATTGTCTTCTTAGATTCAATCGGTTTTTCAATATAGAGCTTGCTACTTCTTATTTCCTGTTTTCTGATACTATG
>JAGDQP010064904.1:0-11499 GCA_022664845.1 Lepisma saccharinum | reverse complement strand
TCTCTCACAGAACTGGCCGATGCCCTGCACGAGGAATGGTGTAATATTCCACTTGCTACCATTCACGACCTCTATGCCTCCATCCCACGTCCAATCAAGGCTGTTCTGAAGGCGAAAGGTGGCCCGACACCATATTAATCTGGTAAGTTGCACTTTCGTTCAGGTGTTTCCATTATTCTGATAAGCATCTGTATCTCATGAAGGTATCAATTATTAAAGTTTTAAAGCCATTTTCGAGTAGGTTGCCATCTACACTTCTGTAGTTGTTGCCAATATTTAAAGCAGTGGTTAGTTATCTGCAATATCACTAATCTCGTAGCAGAGGGGTAAGATGGCGCACTTTTTATTGTTATGTTAAGTGTTCAATAATTCAGCAACCCGTTCCAGAATATCAGTAAGCAATAATGTTTTCTAGTTTAAAGTTATGGAGGAAGAAATACTATTTCATTCTCCAGCACCACAAGTTAGTACATCTAATGATACTACTGAACCCCAACCTATTCTCAAATACCACAACCCATATCCATATCCACAACCAATGAGAAAATAATCACGAAGCAATGTCTCAAAACGATTCATTGACCTAATTTCTATCAAATCCTACTTCACTGATACCAATAGTATTGAAAGATGGCTAACAGATTATTACATTACCCGAAATACTGGATTGAAATAAAAAAAAGTCTGCGGAAAGAAACTTCGAATTTGCAAGCATATGGCGTACAGAAGAGTTGGTCTTCATCATATCGCCATCTACAGCTTTGCTTCCGTTTACGACAGTGACGATTCCGTTATTGACATTGAAAATGAATGTTTTGAGTGTCTACAGCTGCATGAAAATATAGAAAACTCAACGAAATATGTCAAATACGCAAATGAAACTCGTTCAGCTTATCCAGATAAGTGCTCTACATGTGGAAGAGAGGATATCAGGTGATTACGTGTCATTAAGAACAAGCTGAGATCTGAGAAATAGTTCTTTTTAATTTACTCTAGCGTTGTCCCACGGGGTGAGACAGATGTAGGCTTACCAACCGTCCGTTTTTACCGTACATGTCTGGCTTTTTAACCTATCTAGTAATGTCAGGCCGGCATTCAGTATTTTCTTAAAAAAGTCCGGCATTTAAAAATATGAAAGAGACTTATTACAGCTGAGCTTGTATTGTTTATTTATATACATTAAACTCGGTGGTAACGAGTGGTAATTTGTCGCTGTAATCATTTCTAGGGTGCGTGACTGGTATTGCTGCCGATACATCACACTCGATTATGTTTGGTAGGATATGAGCTATAGGGTCTTTCTGAAAACAAATTTCCAATTGAAAGTTCAGTAATTTGAAAAACAATTTCCCTGAAAATTACAAAAGCACTTTTCTTGAATTTAATTTTATTTGACATTTAGGCATGTGAGGTTCAGACCGGGATAGGAGAGGGCAAAGGATTCGGAAAGCTGTCGGTCAGGCCATCTCAGCATTTGCCTGGAGTGACTGAGGAAAGGCCCTGGAAAAACCTCAGTTGGGATCGAACCCACGACTCTCCAAATGCTACGCCAACGCTCTATCATTTTTTTTCTATTTATTTGATCAAGTAAACATTATACAAACAAAATGAAATTGTATCGCATGTTTGAGAACGTAGCAAATACAACGAATTATTATGTTAGAAAAAGTAAATATAAATTAATACATGGTTTGACAATAATTCGCGAACCTTTCACGCCGCTTAATCGGTGGAAACGATTGTAAACCAAAATGTAAGTAGTGAAGATATCTGTCTTTACTTATATATGCTGGGGTGTTCACCAATAGATGCAAAGTATGCGTTGCCAACCACACCAAAAATCTCTTTTTCGCCTTTGAAAAGTAGTCGTATTCAGTATTCAAAAATAGATGTTGGATATCGTGATCTGTTGTCTGTTGACGTGTAATACTAGCACAAATGGCAAGAATGGTATTTCACACTATAGCATGGCCGTTACAGGAGGAAATGCGTTGAGTCAATTAATCTAATTTAGAACACTGATTACAAAGGTCAGTTGGACCGATGCCTTTATCGGAAAGATTCTCCGCTGTTTGAAAGATGACGAAATACCATGTTTGAAAAACACCAGGTTCATTTCGGAAGTCGGCAATATTACGCCACACTTTAGACAAAGTATCGTCGATGAAATAGCCAACTTTTACAAAGTCTTCGCAAACATTTCGATTATGCAATAGCTGGTATATTTTTATTGTAATATTCCTCCAGGGGAATTTGGTACTGGATGCAGTATTCTGATTCCACTAAAGGTTCGATGAAATATTGTCCACACTGGCGCTTCGGTAGAATAGAAATAGGGATTTCGATGTCTAAGTTTCTTAGAGCTCGCATAAGGTAACCACAGGAGAAGGAGTTGGTGAAGACACAAACGGACTGGACAATTCTATGTTACATCAAAGCACTACCTTGCGTTCGGATGTCACTTAACTTCAGACTACCTAGGTGTAATGGGTCCCGTCTGGTCTTCAAAATCTGGCCTTTCCATGAGAAATATTCTATTTGTTTGCATAGCTCATTCACACTTTTGCATAGGAAACAACTGTAGCACATAAACGAGTTTATTAAGCACATAGCAATTCAATAATCTTATCCTGGATATTCCATTATAAAAGCAACGAGAATAAGTGGTAATCATAGACACTAATTTAAACCGCACTTGGGACACGTTGTATGAGATTATTTGTTAGATCATCGCAAACCAAGTAATGCTCAATACTTTGAGATGATCAGTAACGTTGAAGATCTGTGCATATCGTTCTTTAAACTGGGAGTTTATCAGCAAGAAATTTGTCTTCTTAAGGTTTAACTGAAGTTCGGCAACTCAAACAAAATGCCGCAATTTATCCGTTACAGTACGAGCTTCCGAGGGCAACCTGAGAAAGTATGTATGTGAGGTCGTAGATGTATCCTAAGACGGACACTGGGCGGGAGTCACAAGATATACCGCTTAAGTGAGCTTGAAGACAGTTTAATATCGGGACCATGGCCATGGAAAAAGGAATCGCGGATGTAGGAGTAATCTGCGTTTAATAGGGATGGGCAGAGAAACCTGTCGACTAATTTAAAAAATTAATGTTTTAGATTGAAACAGATGTTTAAGTATGTTGATAGACAGTTTTGGAAACTCCATATTGGTTAACACCCTATATAAGAATTCACATGATAAGAAGTCGAAGGCTTTGACTAGATCAGTGCTTAAGATATCAAAGTGGGCACCTGTAGCCAACTGTTGTGATTGTATGGTCTCACGAAGTTGCAGCAAAATGACATACAAGGGCCCTGCAACCGAATCAACATATTAAAAGATCGTTTAATATTTGAGAAGCACGGTTTTTAAACGATTTTTGACGATCTTCATATATATATCTTGTAGTCAAATCTAAAAAGGGTGATTAAACGTAGTCTTGAGAACACACTCCCTCCTTTTCAGGAATAAGCATAGCAGGCTCCAAGTGAATGGTTCTGTTATTGTTGGAGTGTACCATAATGAGTTGAACACTTCTTCTACAAAATGAGTCATCAATATATCGATGAAAAAGCGGTACCATCTCATTGATAAGCCATCGCTACCTTCAGACGCCATAAGGTTAAGCTGTTATATTGCATCAGTGATTTCTTGAGGAGTAATGGGAGCTTGAACACTTGTTTTAGAATCTGCATATAATTGGCGATTAATGTATTGCAAAAAATAATCATTCTGATGATTCAAGTCAGGTGTTTGAAAATAAATCTTGAATTGCCTTCGAATTATGGAGTAAACTTCTTTACTATTATGAAGGATACTTTTATCAGCAAGAAATGGTTTTATGAAATGACGTTGCCCTCTTTTGCACTCCTGTTTGATATGTAGTAGATGAGGGCGTTCATATATACCAGCTTTGGCAAATTTAACTCTGATCAAATAATCATGTCGCGATTGCGCATATTCACGAAGTAAAAAGGCTTTAATTTAATGGAGTTCCGCCCTGACATCCTGACCTTGCCGGAATATTTTGAAATATCCAACAAACTGTGAGTACCAATTGTCAATCTTGCGGGGTTTTTTTGTTTGGCCTTTTGTAGAATATACTGTTTGCTATGCCAAATTATACGTTTTTAGTCCAGATCCACCCCTCAATGAGACTTATGGGTGTATTTTTTAGGGAGTAAGGTCTCAAATAACTGATACGTGGAATGGACATAGTCTTCATCCTCCAAATAAAGCTCGTTGTAGTACCAACTAGCTGGATAGTGTTTAATGCTTTTCATTTTTGTTGACGATAACTCCATAATGATTTGAAACGATACTAGGTATGACACTGATATCAATGCATTGGTCGATGATTTTTGGTTGTATAAAACGGTTCCAATTGGCTCGAACCTGTGGAATATAAGAAGGTATGGCCATCGCACCCTGCATATTTTGATAAACAAATGTCGTGTAATGGAAAGGTTTCAATAACCAGTCGCAGTACTACACTATAATTGGAAATGGAAGTACTGTCAAAATTATGGACTACGCTATTAAAGTCGCCTCCAAGAATAACTATATTTCTGTAGCGTTGCAATTGGAAAGCAAGATCTTCCGAAAAAAATTGCTCTCTCATTAATTTGTTATTATTACCACTGGCCGTATGAAGATTCATATATATATGATGTTGTGAATTTGAACTAGCATAAAGTTACATGTTGGTAAGCAATATACATATTATATTGGTAAATTTTTCCTGTGAATGATAACAATACCACGGTCTTTAAAGGGATCAGTATGAGTGATTAGGGAGTACTCTGGATAGTCCAGCTCCATAACTCTGAGTTCCTGCACGAACAAAATGTCGATGTTGTCTGGAATTGCCCACTAAATTTAAAGAAGCAATATGATAATTCTGTAACATGTCAGCCTTCACACATATCACGGACACATAGTCCACTACGTTGTATTCGCTTCCCGACATGATGTGCGATGACACGAATACCATTAGAAACATAAACAGAGAAACCATTTACCAAAACCTCCATCAGGAGAGGGAGGGGTCGACCACACAAATGGAACCACATGATCAACCCCTGAGCTAGGACGACTCGGTATGTTCCTTGAAGTGAGAAACACATGTGTAGTTTTTATTACTCAACTATTTTTTGTATCATGTTTAATTTTCACGTTTTTACTGAGTTTGATGTCGCAAGTGTAGATTCATGTAATTAACGTTATCATGAAATTCGTAAGTAAATATTATGAAGAAATATTTAATGGTCATTTCACATGTTTAACAGTTGTATTATGATGTTGACATCCACTGCATAGTGAAAATTTATAAGGCAGTAGCAATCAGATTTAAGAACTAATTCTGTTTTATTCCTGACCGTTAACTTTCAATAACATTTTTAAAAGTAACGTTTTCATAATTTGAAAGAAAATTTGTCCACATGTTTTGATTTGCAACGTACTTAATATTTCATAAAAGATTCCAATTTCCTTTATTTTTCTTTTAATTTGTGTCTTTTACAAACAGTAACATAAGTTACGTGGCAATAACAAATGTTAGGCTTACATGTTACTATTTTTAGAAGTTCAGGAGGTTATTTTAAATGAGACTGGTATATATATATGTACATATTATATTAACATTTTTAATAGAAATAATTGTTTTTTATCCAGTTATAAAACCCCTGCTTTCGGCAAGCAGTCGAATACGTCAAAGGCAGTTTACAAATTGAAGACCTAAATTGCAAAACTTCCCATTTCCCTTTTTTTTTAATAAAAAAACACTTTTTTATTCGTCGGGCATCTATGTTCCAAGGCTATTCACTAGCATAATAAATATTACGTACTAATTCCAACTCAAAACCTGTTTGTAATACAAAATAATTTCTGCTGAATAGAATAACATCTCAAGTCCTTAGACTTGGGATTTTATTCAATTCAGTTGAGGGACTTTAGGACGTTTTTTTATTCAGGCGATCATATATCTGCCATGGAAAATTTAATGACGTAGAAAAGAATCTGCTAAAATTCTATTTTTGACCTGCAAATTTCGATATTATCCTAATGAATGGTACAGATTTGCATGAAGATAAGTCATTATTCTAAATTATCAGTGTAACGAGAAGGCCAAAGATTCTCTGTTTCAAGATACAACATATTTATGTACTCGTCGAAGAAACCTGGAAAGGTTCCAAAAACTATGGGAGGATCTGACTTCTTGATATATCATTTAAAATTAAATTCTTTAGAAATCGTATCCTTCAGCAGTGTTCCCCTATACCATTCAGCATTGCCGATAAAGCTGAAAAGCTAGAAAACCTGAATCGTCTAGTAAAATATTTATCACTAGAAGGAAACACTTTTATAACACCCTTCAAGAAGTATCAACAGCTGGAACACCATAGGATCCGAAGAAGAAGAAGAAATAGAAGATGAGTAAGGAATTATTTTTTGTATTAAAAGCAAGAATGTATCAAACAAGACTTTTATTCGTTTTTTTTCTACATATTCTTTTGAATTTACGTAGCGGAAGAAACTTATACTATGCAAAGTATTTAATAAATATTTCAAATTTGTACAGTACGTAACACTATATTCACATATAATATGTAACGTACGTTATAAAATAAGATTTAGTTCATAAAAAATGTAGCCAAATTCACACTTTGAACATGTAACGGTACTTAACAAAATACAGTAGTCGTCCATGTTTTGAAAAAACATCCCAAGTCCATAGACATATATACATGTTTTACACATTGATATTTCTGTTTTACTCAGTTGAAACTTTCAGGAGGGACAAAAGGGACTGTAAATAATAAGAAAAATTATAGAAAAGCGCTTCCAAACAAAAATATTCAGTATTATGTTTTTTGACGTCCTGAAAAAAAATACTCGTGTGGATTTCGGATGTTTTGCAATTCAGGTCTTCAAGTATATTCGCCGAAATTATCAATAATACATTAAAAAGGCTTTGTTTCTGCAGAAATTGCATCATAATTGATAAATTTTATCAAGATAACTATCATAAAATGGGGTGAGTAGAAACAGTGGGTGAATAGAAAAAACTTTCATACGCATAGATATCCGTGATTTTATATAAATTGACTGTTGAAAATATTGAACTAATATTTTCCTATTAATGGCAATACTGCAAACGAACAGGTAAATAATGTTTGGTTCCATTTGCACCATTGTTCGTTGGTGTTGTCTCCAGTGAATGCATCACGAGTTGTTATACAAATATTGCACCTACTCTGAACTTGTCTGGTAAGTAAAACGCTATACTATATATGAAAGTAAATTACAATGAAAACACTAACTTTAACATCAGTATGAAACGGTAAGGACTGTTTGTAGTTTTTAATTTCAATACATTGAGAGCTGGGAATTGTTACATATTCAACGTCATGTTTTTAGAATGTGTAGGGTGAATAGAAACAACCCAAGCCATGGCCAAATAAATCCAAGAGAAATATAAATCCTGTTGATTCGTCATCAGTGAATGATGGTGCCTATTCAGTGCACGATAGTGCGATGAAGAACTACATTTGTCCTCTTCAGAGAAAGACATGTTTCGAGATGAAGCAGTTGAAAGTATTCTTTCAGACCCAAATACGTCCATCGTTCCTGGTAACTATCTAGTGGTCAAAGTATTTGGAAAACTAAAAACTTCTTTTCGATGCTATGTTTGTAAAGTAGGTTACCTCGAGGACGATGGTCTTTATGGGACATTTTTAAAACGAGTGTCACAAACCAACAAATTCACGCTGACCGAAGAGGACTCGTTTGTTTCAAGAGATGATGTTTTCAAAAACCTGTCTTCACCAATAGTGAGCACAAGTTCACGTTTCAAACACATGCTACTTTTTAAAAAAAAATCTCACTGAAGTTATCCTTTATTAATGATGCCAGGATTATGGTAAACAGTTGTATTACCGACACGGTACCTAGCCTAGAGTATAGTTTGTACTAATACATACAGTATTTGTTTCTTTAACGCATTTTTAAAGTTTATAAACCATTTCCTTGGGAAATCACTGCTTACTGTTACCATCCATATCGATCCAAACATTTTTTCTTGCTTCTACTCACTCCTCCCTGCGGGGTGAGTAGAAACACCGTTATTGTTTTCATTCTTATTTAACTGGAATATCAATATAAAGTACCAATGCCATAAATTGATTGGGGCAATACAGACCCAAGTTTTGGGTAATAATTTTTACTTTCTTCTTTCAGTCGAATAGGAATGCTTCCATTGCAACTTGCTACTCACCCCATTTTACGGTATGTAAAAGGTTCCCCATAAACTGAATTATAGTCACTAAATAACTGGCTGCAAGCACAGTAACATTATATACCATGTTCGTAACATTCATGATTCGTCGCGTCACTGTAACATTCGTTGCTGCGGAAAAATAGCAAAACAATTCCGGCATTTTTTAAAGAAAGTCCTGCTTATTTTGGAGTTCTATCCTGCATTTAACAATTTTCAGTTGATAACCCTAGATAGATGGCTGAACGCAACATGTTTTTTGGATGCGTATTTCTACTATTGGTCCAAAACCTATTCGTTGTGTGTTTATGTTCTTCGTAAATTCTTAAAATATCATGAATATATTTTTAAGGAAATAAAAACATAAAAAGACAGCTTTTTCTCGTTGACTTAGAAGGTTCCTTCTTTCCCCTACACTTAGACTGGGACCAGAAAGGGTAGGAGAGATAAAACATTAACCGGTGCTGATCTCTTTTGATTTGTGATTTATATGCCGGATTGGTATGTCGTAAAGTTCACAGGTGGACCACAACCAAGATGGCGGTCGGAACTAAATTTGTCGCTCGGATGGTCACACTAGTGTCTGCATTTTCTTCTGTAACTTTGGTATTACTGGAAATACGACACTATTACCTGTGAATAAAATTATTCAGTGCTCAAAACGAAACCTCTTTTGTTTCATGAGTTATAGAGGTAAATGTGTTGAATGTAAAAGTTGTCTTCAAGTAAGCCGTACGCACACAATATGGTATAAACTACATGTCTTAGCTTCTAATCGTTCACGACTTATCATGGTTCACTTAATACGTGATGAATACATGTACTACTTATTCAGTACGTAGCTCGTATATTGAATAATAGGACATGCACTGATATATCCTTGTGTATAAACTGGTGTACTTCATGTGACACGGTATATCAGAAGATAAAGAATGCACTCCGGCAAATGAATTAGCCAGAGTAAATAATACACTGACGACTTATTATTTAAATCACGTACACAGAAGGAAGGCATGCTACTTGAATTGCTGTTCTCATTCGCCAGTGGTGACTGCATCTTTTACTTGATAAATGCTGCCCTCTTATACAATTGTTCGTTTTGTAGATGGTAATTTAACGCGAAACAAGTAAGTGTTTCTAAGGATTTTGAAATCCTTCTCTTGCCCCGACATTTTTGGAGCATTACATCTGGGTGAAGAGCTTCACAATATTGTTAGTGACGTTATTGCAAGTCATCACATTGTTACAAGGCAAAATTCATCTCTGGCAGCGATGCATACGAAACGTTTATTGAAGATAGATTTCGATATAAAAAAATCAAACTTACTGAAAAAATCAAACGCCTACCTGCCCAAACTTTTCTATGCCAAATTCTAAGGCAAAGAAGATTAATGCGAAATCGGTGCATTTAAGATTTGCCAATACAACCTAAAATGCTTGCTGAAGCTGGCAGATGGTCACTCTAAGGAAAGCACATGTTATATTTAAGTTTGCAATAATCTGTGTTCTCTAGTTGGATTTGGAACGAAAGGAATATGATTGATAATAATACGGAAAATGTCACCTACTCAAAGGTTATATTAAAGCTGTATTAAAATCACTGTAATCCCGTTGAGGACTACAACACAACATACCAGGAAAATGTCCTGCATTCAATAATATCTACCGATTGTGTCAGAACAAAAATAACTTTTCACGCTGTTGGTTTAGAAGAAAGACGCATATGAGTGCAGATCTTAATAGCACACCATAGACAGCTAAAACACATGTAGAAAGTCAAGAGCAGAGTGAAGTAATGGAGAATTCGGAAAATAAACGGGACCAAGAACTACATATTTGAGAATGGGATATCGGACTACAGTTGTCAGGAGATATAAACACGGTATGGCTAAAGGAAACTTCAAACAATTTGAACAAGAATCGTCACAGTCAAGACATATTAGAAAAACAAACTTTTTCTTTGCCATCTTTTGAATGTCATCTAGGTTCGAGTCCCGGTCGCGGCGGCTGTCAATTTTTCTGTATTAATTTCAACATTCACTATACACAAAGTTATTTGGGAAAAGGTAATAACATCTATTCTTTCGTACTGCATGATAGCAGAAAGATTCCTCAACGAGTAGAGTGCCTGGGCCTTGTAACCAGCAATACAGTTGGGAGAGTGTCTAGGCGAGAGGAACATTCCATATACACAGATAATTGGCCGTATTGTGGTGGTGTAATGGTACCGTACACAGCTGGCAACTGGGAGATCTGGGTTCGAGTAACGGTTGTAGAGGCTGTCAGATTTTCTGTGTTATTTTCAACATTTACCACACATTCCCAAGGTTATTTGTGAGAAAGGCAATAACATCAGTCCTCTAAGATGTTTCAATATAACCTATCAGAAACTAACCTAATTTTCACTAATCCACAGCTATACAATAGACAACCTCAACCCATTCTTAGACAGATATTCTAGTTAAAATCTGATACTCGGTTCCTCTTCCAGTTCAAACCTTTTTGGAAATCCCAAAATTTCATACTTGACTAACCTCGGTGGGTTCCCTGGGCTTGCTGTGGACGGGCGGCCCCTGGTGCTGTGTCCGTTTTGAAGAATTGAATAAATCATACTTAGTACTTAGATAATACCAAACAAAAATATTAAGGTATTCACAGAACGAAAGTATCCTAAGTTAGCTAGAAGCTCCCCTACTGGCCCTGCGGGCCCTAGGAATTTACATAAGGATCATACTTCGAAGGTGACTATGTGGAATTGCCAAATATGTAAATAATAGTAAGTCATACAAACCGTTCCTCGAACTTTTGGATTGTCCTTCGGTTATATATATAACAGCTACATTTGTCCATGTTAGAACTTTTAGTACTATAATGATATCAAATAATTATTTAATTTACAATTACTATATTTTTGTCAATTTTATATTATCCCTGTAATAATAAAACTATTTTCTGCCTGAGCAACATAAAATTTCTGAAATATGCTTTCCTCATATTACCTTGAATAACAAACTATAATAATTGCTTACGATGTTGAATTTAATAATGTAACTAGCTTGTTACGAATATTAGTAAACTGACATTACTTCCCCGAACTATCATCAATTTAATAGCTACATGCTAGTGTGTTTGTGGATGAATTGGTAGGTGTGGCCGTTCAATATGTTTAGTGCTTTTACGACCCTATTATTAAAGTCATATTCATGTACATAGCCCTCAA
>JAGDQP010064902.1:0-11499 GCA_022664845.1 Lepisma saccharinum | reverse complement strand
GGAGCAGTACACCAAATCCTCCCTCCGGGAAGAGGCCTCATCCAGTAGTGGATTGAATATGGCTGTGATTTATATATATTGCCTGTTGAAATCCGTCCTTATGTTTTATCACCCCTGGCTGAAAAGTTTAATTCGCACACTGTATGTAACGTGACTTCTACGTGTCAGGAGAGTCTCGTGGAGATCAAAGGTGCCATAGTAGCGTCTTCTAGTTGCCAATAGCGTTCTATGTAAAATGGAAGAAACATACAAGACTGTGTTACTCTTTAAATATTATGTACATAAAATGAAGTAAGTATATCGTGAAGTGGGAAAGCGTTAAGATTCAAGTTAATGACCTGAAAAAAAATCCAACATTCATTTCCGAAAATTTAATGTCAAGCCAATATTCACTGAAGGTCTTTATTTGTTATGGATGTGATAACGGTTCATTGGCATTTTTCGGAAGTTTTATTTCATCGCCGAAGAGAGAAAGCCGCACGTCAGTTGAAGCAAACCGTCATTGCTTGTCAGTAAAATGACAGTTTCTAAGAAGCGCAGAAAGTGAGAGAGACCCAACGTCCTTCCATTTCGTTCCTTTTTTTTGTTTCACCTCATTCTTCCTTCTGTCGATATTCTGTGCCTGTAATAGACACCAGCTTTCCTTCCACTTCGCTGAAAGCAGTGAATAATTTTCCACTGCTAAATTACATGTCAATCACTTTCCAAAATACATCAACTTTCTACACGTCACTGGATATAGGAACACTTAACTTTGATGTTTTAAAGTATTCCATCACTTTCACAAACAGGTTTAAGTGTTTCTACACAATAACACCAGAGAACACACTCATACAAAAACACACACAGAGAGACATACACGAATAAGAACTCTCTCTCTCTCTCTCTCTCTCTCTCTCTCTGTCTATCTATCTATCTATCTATCTATCTATCTATCTATCTAATGCAGTGTTTCTTAAAGTGCGGTCCACGCTTAGTGAAAATTCATTAAGTGCCGAACCCCGCAAGGTGAACGGGAATATCAAAATCTTGTAGACCCGAGTAGTTTCCTTATTCGCCCGAAAAACAACGGTTATGCGACCTGGTATAGTGTCTGTGAGGTGTTAGCGTCATTGCGTGGGCGTATATTCATCCAATTACCTTCCATGACTGTCCTTAACGTAGTTGCTTTCGTTGGACGTGTGGCTGCAAGGCATAGAGTGCGGTCTGCATGGTGTCCCATAACTACTCAATGGAGTTCAAGCCTGGGAGCGCGGATCGCAAAGAGAAGATTCTGGATCTCATTTGCAGAGAGATTAGAGTCATGGCGATAATATGTTGCATAATGTTTATGTGTTTTCTTTGGTGAGCACATGAAGGATGTTTTGTTACGTTCGTAAAACAAGCTGTTTTGCTTTTGTTTTCTGTGGCTAATCACATGCGCAGCGAGTGGTACCGCTGTGCTGATGCTTTGAAAATATTGCCCAAATTAAGTAGCGGCAGAGCAGCTAAAATACTAGCCAAGTCAGGTGGATGAGAATCAAACGGCAAGTTCCATCGAAGTAGCATAACGTCTTGATTATATCCAATTTTGTATCTTATCGTGCTTCTTCTTACATTTATTTACAACTTATTGGAATGCTGTAGGGTGATCATCAAAACTCAATGACGACTCGGTCAGCATAACAGAAAACGTGTGAACACCTGATGTCGCTACATACACACTGCATGCTTTATTTTTCACTGGACATGCACATCTTCCAGGAAGGTTACAATCATTTCTTACCTCTGAAGTGTGTTTCCTGTGTCAGCGATGCACAATGAGGGTGTGTGATATTCTATCAGTACAAACTTCCTAATCGTGGAACATGGCTAGTAAGAACGAGTTTAAATCTCATAGTCTGTGACAATAACCGTGTATGTTGCACCTTGTAAGGCACTCGTTTTCATTAGTTGTTCTTGCAAGGTTCAACAGAAAACACTGCATAGTATTACAATATCATACCAGTTTTGACAACACTTTTATGGCTAGATGGATGCTTAGAATGATAATGTCTTCTCTACGCACCAACTCAATCCTTTTCTCGAAACAAATGATTAATTAGACATGCGACACGGTGTCAGTCTTCCTCTGTTCAGTGCCAATGTCCCTGCTTTCTGGCTCTGGCGAAGCGCAAAATCTGATAGCTGGGAATGGAAAATGATACTTCTTTACTGACCACTGCCAAGCTTTATGACATGCAGTGCGTTCTTTATAGCTAGTTAAATAATGGTGTTAGAGGTGATATGAATTAAACTCTCATTTGACACAATATTCCTGTTCGTTGCGTAAATAGTAATCTTGTAAATTACCGGTAGTGTCCTTCATCCATAATCAGTGGAAGTCTGCAACGTTAACGTGTCGCTTCTGTCTGTTCAGAACTCAGATATATCTATTATAACTTGCTACTGTTGCTTGCGAAGATCTGTAAAGAAAAATAAACAATCAAGACAAAAGAAAATGAAAATGAACAAATACATTAACAGAAAAACAATATCAAGACAAAAGTAATTACCTCAACTTAAATTATAGACACGAGATATTTTCATGAAACAATTATATGGTAGTGCCAAATCAAGATTGCTTGAAACTTGGGTATACTGAGAAGACCACCTGTGAAATAGGGAACGCTGTACAATAGCAAACCTGAGTGTACGCAAAGTGAACATTCGTTACTGTGGGTGGATCTTGCAGGGACTCGAAAAAACAACTCGTGAAGAATATCACTAGATCTGATATGTCATTTAGCAATTTTATCTACGTATTTGAAGTCATGAAAATATATACGTGCTAAAGTAGGTTAAATATGAAGGATTCTAAGAGTTGTTTGCTGAAATTTCGTGTCGATGGGACTCGAAACCGAACGATAGCTAAGAAAAAGTTCAAACCTTACTTAACCTTAGATAGTATTGTGGGTGACGCCATAGCCTAGATAGGAGAACAATATTCAGGATTCGGAAATACATAATTCTTTATGATCCTCAAAAGTCAGCTTTGAGTCGATGAAAACACCGAAATCTTTATGTAACGAAATTATGACAAGAAGTGTTGTGTTCAGATGATATGATCTTTGAGCAGACGTTTCTTAAGACTAGCTTTGAGCAGACATTTCTTAAGACTAATTGTGAGGGCAGTACATTTATCGGTGTTAATGTTTAGCTGCCATTTACCACACCACGAAGATAAAGTTAAAATATCCGACTGCAGTTGCGTTACATCATCACGAGTGCTAATTACTCTAAAAAGTTTACAGTCATTGGCATACATAAGAATAAGGCTTGGCGATTCAGTGTAGTGGTCCATAAGATCATCCATAAAAAGAACAAAAGCAATAGTTCGAGGACAGAAACCTGTGGAACTCCAGATGTAATAGTACACCACTGAAAAGCATCGCCAGAGAGAACAACAGTTCATTTAGTCCAAAGGTATGATCGAAACGGCAAATAGTTTGATAACTTAATTCGCTAAGTCGTTAGGGAGTGTTATTCACCGAACATTTTGCAAAGTTTGATTGAAAACTGTTCAACAGTTTTCGACGGTAGTTAAATTTGTTTTCCATAACAGAGCTCACGCAATACTAGAAGCACGAATTGAAACGAGTCACCGGATCAATCAGGTCAAATTTGGAACCGGGTCACCCAGTCTATGCTTAAGACCCGTCCTGACCCGGCGACCCGATTTCGACGTAGTGACGAGGAGGACAACATAGAGTATTTTATTAGTTCATTATTATACTGCCGCGTTTGAACGGAATTTTCGTTTCAGGGGTGACCGGGTACCGGACCAGTAATGTTACCTCCAAAGCACGAATGTCAAACCGGGATATTCAGGTCTAGTTTCGGGTCAGGTCACCAAATATGAGCCTGCTTCAGCTCTAGTAGTAACTTCTGTCTTTACGGTTAGGAGCTCCGTGCTCTGTTACAGCCAAAATTACAATAAAGTAATTAATTAACCAGTGATATAATTTGAAGCCCATGTTGCCATGGCGTGAATTAATATTGTGTTTCTTTAATCGTTAATTATAATAATTATGATAAAATTACATAATATCATACTAGGAAATATCCATTATATGCAACTTTCTTGTAATGTCTTTAAATTTGTCATAGCCCCCTACGCAGTTGTGAAATTTCTTCAGGGAAGTATAATATATTGTATGCTCATACCTATTTATAGTGTTGTTGTATTTTTGTGAGTTCTGTTGTGACATTCTTCTTTTTTTCTTGATCATATAATTTGGCAACATAGGAGAAAGTGAAGATGAGGAAAAATATCTTAACAGATGAATCACCAACTAAGCAGCAAGCGTGCCAAGAAATGACGTAAAGAAACGCCTGATTCGTCTTTCCAATAAGCAAGAACTTTATCACTTTCTTTTTGTACCTTTGTAGTAAGTGTTGCTACCTCTGGTGTTTTGTCAATATCTAGAATTCCATGTTCAGGAGAATGATACAATACAATGGGTTTGTATACTGCCAAACCTTTCCGGTGGTCGCAGCACCAACGTTTCACCCTTTTCTTGATGTGCCTTACTATTGGACTACATTCTGGTTATGGAAGGTATTTACGTAATAAAGACGTAATCTGTAGTTAACAAAGAAATAGTTATTTCCTAAACATGGCCACAAAATAGAAAAAAAAACAATATTGGATGCCATCTCATTACAGAATTGTTTGTCCAAATGAGGAACAATATTGAAACAAATTGAAGTCAAAAATATCTTCGCATTACTCAAGTTTAACACTAAAATGATTGAAAAAAAATGACTCGGATTACCAAATGCCTTTGTTGAAGGTATCAAATTGGAACTAGTTATTTGCTGCGTTTTATTCTCAATAGCTTTATTTTATATCATTATATGAGCAGCCAATGCAAAACTACATACGAGGACGTAATAAGTTTTGTAATTGGGCTACTCAAATGCAATGTTCCAGAGAGGAGAAAGAATTTCTGGAATATTTATAATGACGTATTTTAGACCAGTTCGTATTTCAGAACTAGAAGGGTGGATCGGTAAACAAGAGTCGGGGAAAACTATATCCTCACGCGTCAATCGAACACTCATTATAGGTTCCTACATTTGCAGTATGTATTCACCTCTAGTTGGCGTAGTTGTTTTTTTTTCATGAGCGTTATCTCAAAATTGTATAACATAATTTTGTGAAATTCTGAATAGAGGTTGTGGATCGACAAACAATATTCAACCCCAAAACATCAGTATTTGTGAAAACTGCACAGTGTTATTCACTGCAATAATGTGTATCACTATTCTTTAGTACTTCCCTTTTCTATCACTTGATACAGGAACTCAGTAAATACCACTAAGGAAGGTACTATGAAAATAAGTCTATGTAACTCTATGGCTGACGGGACTCTCACGTTCATCACTCCAGTAACAAACGTTAACCACTAGATTCTAATTTAATTAATATGAAGTCACTTTTTATCACGAACACCTACCTCTCGAAGCTCCTTTTCAATATTGTCATCCCAAAGACGTCTTGATCTTCTTAACTACGTCTTTCCCTTCAGCTTACCAACCACGATGAAAAATAATCTTCATTTTTTCCTATCCGAGCTACATGGCCTGTTCATCTTAGTCGTCGCGATTTCATTATTCTTATAACATTGTGTGAATTATCGAGTTCCTCATTATACAGTCTCCTCCATTCTCTTGTTATCTCGTCCTGTTCCGGCTTATCTATCGTTCTGAAAACCTTATTATCAAACACTGAATTTATGTTCATCTGCCTGGATCATACTCCAACTTTCGCAAATATGTAGTATTACCGGTAGAATAACTTCTGTATATTTTAACAATTTTCTTCATATTAGTTGTGAGGTTAGGAGCTTCTGAAGTAAGCAGGAACATGCACTACCCGATGCTAAGCGGCTTTTTATTACTTCAGTGATCAGTTATTTCTCGTTTGTTATATGTGATCTGATTATCCACATTTGTTTCCTTTCCTTTTGATTTCATTCTTAATTGTTTGTTTCCTTCATTCCCTGTATTTCAGCTTGTTATCACATTTTCTCTTTTCTCTACGTTCACCTGTAGACGTATCCCATCGCAAGCTTCTACTAAGATATCGGTCTTTCTTTGTACTTCATCGTCCCCTATTAAATCTACATCATCCGCGTAGACAAATAGTTGTAAGTCATTCAATGTTAGTGACATCTTCACTTATCAGAATCGCATATTAAAGTAGACAGTACTGGTGATATGGCACCACCTTGTTTCAATACACTGTAAATCTCGAAACTATCTGACCCACGTATAATGCTTATGGGATTATTGTAACTCATGATCAATAGTTGCAAAAGTCTTTTCGGAATTCTAAATTTTTCCATGATATTGTACTTTTTTTCCTGTTTGAAAGAATCATATGCTTTCTTAAAATCAATTAATTGTCTTATTATATTCCCATTTCTTGTCTAATATTTGCCTCAAAAGGCTATATTCTTGTTCAACGTAGATCTATTTTTTCCAAATCCACATTGGTTGTCTCTAATTATTTCATCGACGTATACACTTAGGCGTATTAGCACAATATTACTCAACATTTATTATTTTTTAATTTGTTGGGAATAAAGAAATTGCTCGGTAATTATTGGTCAGATTAATGGCCTGTACTGAGATCTTCCATCCTTTGGAAGCTCCTGTTTTCCCCATATAGCATTTATCAATGTATGTAGTTCTTTGAGTAGTGACGTGTCTCTCCCACATTTATTAACTTCATTTCATAACATTAAGTTTATAATGGAATTTTACGTCCAAGGAGTAAGTGGAGTATAAATACATCAAAGATACACTGATCTTTTTCACATTCTTTTCTTTAGTTCATAATGGTTCGTGGTGTCCTCAAATCTTACAACGTTAATTACGTTAATTTAACTCATTTCCGGCGTCATGCAAAGATGAAATTTTGCACAACGACGTAAGTCGGGTGACAATACAATATTCTCTTCTTACTGTAATATATTTCTATATATTTACATATTTTAAAAGTATATTTTAATATTTTTCATATGGACTTCTTTATCCTAAAATAAATACTAGCCTGCAACGACTTTGGATTTTGACTGGTTGCAGAACACTTTAGGATTTTGATCACAATACATTAGCTTCAGAAACTCGAAACAAAAAACTTTTTAAAGACATATTTTTCTTAAACAATTCGTACTAAAAAAATATATTAAAAAAATGTTTATGCATAACTAAAAAGAAAAGAATGGGGAGCGCCAATTCAAGAATTTATAAAGTGACTGTATATGAGAGCGCGGCCAATGATTTTCTTTTTAGCTATGCATAAACAAAATTATCTTTTACATTTTTAGTACGAATTGTTTAAGAAAATTATGTCTTTACAAAGTTTTTTATTATTATTATTATTTTTATCCCAATGTACCCTTTTAATTCCGATGTAATGGAAAGATGAATGGAAATGAAGGAAAGGGAGCTTCTTGTAATGACCCAAACAATGAGAAATGAACAAGATGGAACCTGTCTTTAACGTTCTGCTCACTGCAAGAAAGAGTTCTAATGGTACTCTTATTGCTGATGACCATTCAAAATCTGTAGTCGCCACAAACGTTCATGTTGTATGGTCTACCAACCAATTGTAGCAAAGATGACTAACTGAGTAATTTATTTTCTTTGTAGACAATCAGATGTTATCCGATTGCTTAACGTACGCTCAAATCTTATTCGATAACTAAGTAACTTATAGACGGCAGATAACTAGGTTCCTTCTGATAAAGGTCAAATTTGATAAGTCAGAAAATGGATACAAATAAACAATTTGTACATTCGAATGTGATTCGACATCATAACGAACAATCAAGACATTGGTCCATATTCTATCTTAGGCTATAGAAATAAAATGCTAAAAACCATTATCAGCTTCTACCTAGGATTTTAGGTTTGGACAGAAGAAATCCTTTATGTCTGTTTAAACATGATGTAAAATCCTTAACTTAATAAAGAATTAACAAAGCCGTCTGCATCCAGACTATGGATTGACTGATGGTAATGAAAGCGTCAATATGCGATTTTGTAAACAGGTTTTTCAATCGAAAAATACTAGATAAAGAGTTTTATTACATCATTTGTTGGAAAAAAATTTCCTGACCAGTTTCAGATCCCCTTAATGTGAGTCACTTAGATTTATGTCCTAAAAGTGCTTCTATAGTGCCTTCAATGCAAATATTTACATCTTACATTTCTTCAAAGAAAATTTTTTACATGAATATTGGGTCAATTATCCTATACAACAAAATGGAGGGCGTTGGTTACTACGTAAATCATAAGTTAACAGTTGATCCAGGAAATGGTGAGTTATTAGCCTAGTCCCTGTCCATAAGACCCGTAGGAAAGTCATGTCTGACGGCTGTTCTCTTCATATTCCCTTAGTACATGTCTAAAAAGGTATAAATCACAAAGGTAGACATTTTGGTTCGTGGGTAGTTTTTTTCTATGCGGGCGTAACCTTTTAGGGGCCGTGCCTTTTTGAGTCGTTGCCGACTTTTCTTAAAATGATTGTAGCTTCGGTTGTAATTGTATGAGAACAATAAATGAGGGCTATTCTCTTTTCAAATGGTCCACGGTCTTACATCATCATTGTGCTAACTGCATCCGCCTGTCTGGTCCATCTCCACTTAGTTTTTTTTTTTAGCTTATCCTGATGGCAACTGCTTTCATACAATACTCGAAATACGGAACTCTCACTGACAGCAGCTAATATTGCCTGTAGTCGTCGAGTACTGCGTTTGAGGCTGTGTACCAGTGATTGCTACAAGTGTCCGTACCATGTTCTTGTCGTCCACCACGTCCCCTGTTGCGCACAGTTCCCGTTTCCTTAAAACGTATTCAGTATCTCAACACGGTAGTGTGTGCTTTGTCTCCTCTGTACGAATGATGCACGTTGAACTCAGCTGCAATCGCCCTGGTACTGCGAGCACCACCCATCAGCATAATCTCGATCCATTTATAAATAGATAAATTAATTATCTGCAACGACAGAATGGCAAACCATTATCTTTCGTCACTCTGATAGCATGCCTGCTTCCAACAAGGTTGTCAGTCACTTGCTTTCACCTGGTAAAACTTGATTTGAACTTAATAAACAAGAATGAAGTAAACTTGTTGGAGTGACTTATCCTAACAACATTGTCGTTGGTTGTAATAAAATAACTAACCTAATTGAAGTTTCAAAACTTGAAGCTTGTCGAACTTGAACATTATTTGAATTTTGTTCCGATGCACTTCCGCTGTCGTTTCGAAGCGCTAAAGTTCCTTCACGTGCCATGACTGTTTCACCAATTAATCTCTGCTAACTTCCACCCTTTTACTTCTTCCCTTTCTGCGATCTGACGAACTATGTTGCAAGAGCGCTTGGAAAGCGAACTAGAACAGCTGGCTCCGTTCCTTGTGACTACAACATCGAATCAGTGTGCAAGTAGTCCTCGGCTCGATTCCCAACCAGGCTAACGACTTTTATTTTTTAAGAAGAACATAAGTTTTATTTTCTTGCTCTGTCAAGATTATTTCAAACTTGATTCTTGCAAACTACGCTGCTTGATTCAACTGCCACACTTGTTAAGAAAAATGTATTGCCTTTTAATCTAATTCAAAGTTCCGTTGTGGGATAGTCCTATCTCCTAAACAAAGAAACGTAGGTGAAAAAGGACTTCACATTTGAACTTTTGGGAAGGAACTCGCCTAAAACGATGTATGATATAATGTCATTTCTATTTAAAATTCTAGACACAAACCAAAGACGGTGGCTTTGAAGATTGCCGACATGAAGTCCGTTCTTCTATCACCTATATCCAACATTTAGCCTCACTCCCTATAGCAATTTTCGACTTACCACGTTGTTTCCAAAGTGCGCCACCCTGAAATTAAAAAAATATTTTTTAAATTAAATTACCTGTCAAGAGTTGAAATTTACAACTACAAAACCGGTGATAACTCTGTAACTGTTCATTCTAGGTGGAAAATGGCAATAGTGACTCAGCAAGAAAATTTAATTTTGTACTGAAGAAAAATTTCTGTATGAACCTACGTTTATGACTTAAATGCAGAGAAAAAAAGTCTCCATCTTTTCAAAATGGCGGCCAGTTCTTGTTCTCTTAACGATGTAAACTATTTCTGTATAGACTAGCGAAAATATCACTTTTATTGCATTGTTTTAAGTCAGAGGAATATTTTTCAATAGATTTCTTGGACTAAAACGAGTACAATTTAGAAGATATGTAGAACTATGATATTCGTCCCCCTCCCCGCCCCCCGTCGCGGGTCTCCGGTATCCACCATCACTTTTGTAAGGTAGAAAATGACACCACTCACAATATTATATTATCAAATTGCACTCGGGATGTCCAAAGGAGACCAACTAAGAGAATAAAAAACAATTTTCAAAAAAATTAACCAAAATTGGACTTTGCCCCCTCTCCCTGCCATGTTTACATCGTTTCGTTAACGATCAATAATTCGTTTTATTTCGTGGACAATTTGAAAAAAAATATATATCCCTCATTTATTGTTCTAATACAATTAGAACCGAAGCTACAATCATTTGAAAAAAAGTCGACAACGATTAAAAAAAGTCACTGCCCCTAAAGGGTAACGCCCTCATAGAAAAAAACCTGCCCACGAACCAAAATGTCTACCCCTGTGATTTATACTTGTTTAGACATATACTAAGAAAATCTTAAGAGAACCGCCGTCAGACACGACTTTCCTACGGGTCTTATGGACAGAGACTGTATTACATATTCCAGTTAACCTCTGGCATTTGTACAGAATGGATTTCATATACCTCTCTCCAATAGTCACATTGTGTGTTTAACAGCATTTACAAAGCTATGAAGACAACAAACTAACATTAGTAAGTATTTTTATAAATGCTCCTCAGGAATATGGCGTCGAGATTGTTAGACGCTCCTAAATTTTATTGTCTATTTTGCATAAAATTCTCAATGTGTATCTGGCGTGTTTGCAAAATTTAAGAAAATGGAAATATTGTCGTTTAGCCTATAGCATGTGGACTTTAAACATAGACTAAATAAAAAATGATTTCACAATTAAAGGAGGAATGGAAGGTTCGCAAGATGATATGGGAAGTGTGGAAAGAAGTAATAACTGAATTTGAATATACTATTCAACGATTGACGAATAGCTTTCTATACTCACGTAATGCGGATATTCACCTATAATTGTTACCATAGTAATCAAAACAAAACACTAATGTAAATATTTATCAATCGAAAGTGCTTAAAATATTAGCACTCGAATAGAACAGTGATTTAAAGAAACTAAATTTGTCTTTCAGAGCAATGATATGAAATCTCATGTAAATTTTTTTATGTATTCTGTTCAACAGAATGATTTTGAATACCGGTATTTGATGTCTTCAGACTATTTCTACTGAAATTATTATTTCTAGGAACTTTATTTTAATGTTATCTATGGAAA
>JAGDQP010064901.1:0-11499 GCA_022664845.1 Lepisma saccharinum | reverse complement strand
TTCTCCCTCGTTTTCTTCAGTCTTACTTGGTAAATGGCGTAATGCCGGGATCTACAATTATCATGGTCTCCGAACCACGCCGTGGCTTAAATTCGGTTCACAGACGAAGTGAGGTCACCCCCTACACAGAACAGGCCGCTCCAAACCTTCCGATTCCATAGTAGTGTCAGTTCGTACAATGTTGGCTTCGCATTCTGGAGGTTCTGGGTTTGATACCAGCGGGCGACCATCCTGACGGGTTTTCCCTCGTTGATCATACTAGACAAATGCTGGGATGGTACCTTGAAATTATATCCTTGTCGACTACTTCCCACATCGTTTCCCCTACCCTGTCTCGGCTTGAGCCATAGAGTCCTAAAATTCATAAATTCAAATTCAACAGTAGTGACACACTGTTACTGGCTGAACTGCTGGCGTCTGTGCACAGTTTCACATTTACATGCACTCACATTTTATTGTTCAAACCCGCAAAAGACCAAATAAACCTGAAAGAACTTGATTCTAGATGGTTTGTTTTTTGTTTCTTTCTTTAAAAGAGCCCGTGGTTTTACAAACCCTGGGCTACCCCTCGGAAATAGCTTCATTCATCTTGTACCGACGAAAGTAACCTTTTCCTACACGTTAACTTTCTTTTGTAAAATGTATCCAGTAGGTAACGCCATGTCTTCCTTCCTTTTCAAAATGGTTACAAGTTGTTGTCATTGCCTATTTTCCATGGCTATCTTCCCTAGCAAAGCCTAAGGTACACCAAATATTTGTGAATTTTACTTTAGTTTTTACTGGTTTAGGCGTTTGAAAAGTGGAATCTAATTTAGAAGCTGTTTCAGTGCCATAAATGATTTAAATTAAAATAAAAATTAAAAAAAAAAAATTCAACCCTGAGTTGGAGGGATGTGTTTGTTCTGCTTGGCACAGGTTTCGGAATGTGTTATTTTCAAAATATTTGCTCTCATCTCCATCTACAGGTATCGTCCAGCTAGCAGGCACAGGATCTCCTCAGTTGTAGTAATTATCTACACAATGCATTACGTATATTGACATCTCTTGTTCGTTTGCTATGCGCTTTTCGTTTTTGTTATTTGCTCATTATGTGGTGTTTTAACATTGAGTAGACAAAGGCAAACTAAACATGCGGTATGAACGTGAAAGAAACTTAGTTATGGACAGGTAACTTGACTATCTTACATAGAGTGAATTCATGTTGCAAAGTTCAGGTTACGATAAGACTGATGTTTCACTGTTGTAGCCTTAATTTGCCTGAGGTTATAGAGTGGGTGTGCTTACTAATTTAAAGAATGTAACATAAAAATATCTGTTCATTTAATTCTCGGGCAGTTTTTTTTTTATGTTCAGTTGAGCACCGATTTCATACTGTCAATAGGTGAGGTAACATCTCAGGAGAATGTTATTGCACTTTCGCGCCAGTGGTATCAATCAGTCAGTGTTTGAGATGCGATAGTGTGGAGGTGGTACGAAGTCACTCGTTGCAATGTATCATGGCGAATCTAAAGGAACAACGAATCTTGTTGACCTAGTTTTTTTACAGTGGTGGTCAAGTACACCACAAATTTCTGCTTCCAGGTCGAGCTGTGACTAAAGAATATTACAGGAATGTCCCACAACGCCTACGGGATGTTCGTAGAAAACGGTAAGAAAAGTGGGCCTCTGGACAGTGGCGTTTGCGTCACTATAACGCTCCATATCATGTGTCAACATTGGTTTCTGACTTCTTGGCAAACAAAAACATTCCTGTGCTCACCCTTATACTCACCGGATCTTGCCCCTTGTTACATGTTCATGTTTCCCAACTTGAGAGCCGACTTAAAACCAAGGAAAGAATCAGGAAATTCAACAAAACACGTCGACGGAAAACCACTGCATTCCAATACAACTGCTTCGGAAAAGTGGCGCCGACGCTTAGCTAAATGTATAACTGCAGGAGGGGATTACTTTGAAAGGGACAGCACAGATTAGTCGGGAAGTCATGCCTTGGATATATAAAAAAATGCTTTTTGGGGAATTAAATGAACAGCTCTTATATCTATCGTAAATTTTGTCTTCGCTTGAGTTTTTAACTGTATGTTTTACTTCGTACTTCTTCTTTGTAGAGTGAAGACGACGTGACAATCATTGATGTTGATTCTTCAACGACATCTCATGCTCCCCCAGTCGTGTTCATTTCTGATGAAGAATCTTCTGACGTTGAGTTCATTGAAGTAAAGGAGCAGTCTGTGAAAACGTTTCTTCAGAGGCTGAGGCGCAGGAGAAAAGAGTAATGGCTCATAACGTGAGTGCGGGTGATCGTTTATAGTTGTTTGTTGTTCGAAGTGTCGTTTTGTGTGCCACATTAGAATTCATTTTTGGCCTTTAGGCATCTCAGACCCAAGCCAGAATACGACTGTTAGTAGGTACTCGGCCTCGGCCTAGTTTTAGGTACTATCCAGGCATTTAACTAGTGGAAGTAAGTGAAACATGGTTTGCCCTCTGCCACATACAAATACTTCAATTTGTGTTATTTAATACAAACCTTGATATAATTAGACAGAATTTCAGAGAAGTAAACGATCATGCGAATGTACGCTGTCAGAAATAAAGAGGAAACCAAGTGTCTTCCCACACACTGAAAATCAAGGGATGGGTGCCAATATTTAACTTTGTTGTACAACGGTAGTGTTACTTTTGAAATGAATTGCATAGGCTTAGGTGTGTGTATAGAACAATTAACATTTCAATAAAAGCTTCTGTTGTTTTGTTATTGAGCAACGTTTAAGTATCATATTTACATGAGTTGAAGGAAGCGCATTGTGATAGGGGGAGAAAGTGCATGATGCATCTTCTTCAGATAGGTTTTACTGAGAAGAGAAACCCCAGCAGGTATTGCCTTCTTAAAACTTCTAGTTTTTTCCTGTACATTAGCTTTCAAGCAAGTTAATGATGTTTAATATATGCATCACCAGGAATGCAAGGAACCTAAAGATATAAACATTTATATGATTGTACCAACAACTTTCCAGAATATAATGTATCTTAAGTTCCTTACCAAATCTTGGAAATGAGAAATTTCTCAGTTTGGCAGTACGCTATTGTTTGAACAAGCTACTTTAAATTAAGGTTAATGTAAAGCAAAGATCTCGAACAAAAGATGGCAGCACGATCTCCGTATATGTCGAATGTATATTTATCCTTGCACGAAATTTCTATGCTTCTTCTACAAATTCAAGCCTACAGAGTTCAAACTTTCAGGGAAGGCAGGTCATAACCAATTCAAGAGTCCTATCCGGGCCGATTTTTAATTTTGTTACTTGTTCATTGTTGAAAGAGCTTCATTGTTTGGATATTCACAACAACAATAAGTGATTTCAACAATGGAGAGAAATGAATATGGAAAATCAGCACGGATAGAACGCTTGAGTTGGTTGAATTTGTAGGAGTAGCATTGAAATTTCGTGCAACGATAAAAATACATTAGATAGCATACAGATAGTGCTGCTATCTGTTTTGAAGATCTTTGCTTTACATTAACCGTAACGAGTTATTTGCCACTGCGTTTTCATATTACAGTTATGCTTCTTTCTCTTTCAATCTAGATACATTAATGCATTCCTTTTCATACTACTCTGTTAACTTAAAGAGAGTCTTATTATTCTGAGGTCACATTCTTTTCGGTGTAAAGGAGAGTATCAGTAGGAAATAGTAGTTTTGCACGTACTCAATTCTTACGTGAATTATTCTGATATTTTCTTAAAACTAATGTTCTGGAAAGTACTTACGAATGGGGCTACACAATATTATCCGTGAAGGGTTCATTGCAGTTGTGATAGTAGTTGAGCACAGTTGCTCTAAAACAGCAGAATACTGATAATAAAAATTCTGTTGTGAAATTCCGAACTTTCTGTATCCTGAAAAGTACGATGCGAACAAATGAATGATAATGTTAGTTCCACACGGAAGGGATTCTCTTACAGTCCGTTCGTTTCTTTCGGATGGAAATGAAATTACTTAAGCAGTTTCAGCTGTGCACATCAGCTGTGCACATCATACTAAATTCCTCATCTTTCTGGTTGGACTTAAATTCTTTCGTCCACGTATCTTGGCTTTCTATGTAATATATATTATGATGTACAGATTCTGTCCTTCTAGAAACTTGTCCCAGTGAATATAAATTCGTGTTTGTTACATTGAATTACAGTGACTTAGTGACCCAAACATAATTTCACCATATTAGTGCTAAGGGGTTGAATGATTACTCTTTATGAAAAATGAATCGAAAATAAATGGAACCAGTATGATAAGCATTGCAGCTTGTATTCAGACCGACTTGTGAAACAAGATGAAATTTCCGAAGATTATGTTTCAGTTGAGTGTTCATGTGTTTATGATCACTTAGTTTTGGGGAATGTCATACATCTTGTTCCGAACTGGTAACCAGCGATTCTGTACAATTCAATTTGCAATTCCATAGGGGATGCATCTACAATAATACAACCATTTACTTGTTTGTGATTAGGCTGTTACATGCCATATGCTATGCTATACCATAGCATACCTTCTATACCACACTTAAAAATATAATCATAAGGCATTCTCTTTTAAGATAACAGCTCCTCTTCCTCTGCTAGTGATAATGATCGATCCAAGATTAAATGAATTGTTTTATCGTGTCGTTTTGTATCGAACGGATAAGTATCTCGTATTAGATGCCCTAGCGTTTTGCTTGGAAAATCTTAAAGGGGTACAACGAAAATATCTTTTCTAAAAGCCAGTCTGCTTTTCTGTTTATGTAGAAAGAGAGAAGTATGTTGGATATGGTTGAGAAGGAATGAGAGATGGACAACATGTCATAAACACTGCGCAACATCCAGCTGAGCAAGTATGGTTTTACCGGAATACGTTCTGCCATGGGGATAACCCCCATTAATTCGACTGACCTCATCGAACGTCTTACGAAATATTTTTTTATATATACATGTTTATGTATAATATGTCCTTCCGTAAATACTGCATATAATTACGTTCTTTATCATTTTTGAAAATGGTATAAAACCTACATAAGTTGGAAATTGAGCGTTCGTATAGTTTTGAAATGTCATCCTTTTTTTTAATCAATCTCCTAGCTTTTTTGCTCTGTTTTCTTGTGCGTTGTTGTTCCTATTTCGTGCCTTATATTTGCACGTGCTAAAGTTATTGAAAATGGCACTTAGAGTTATTCAGTGTAGTCGCCATTCAGCTACTTGTTCAGACAATTTCGGTATCAAAGAATAATGTTTCGGACAAAATATTAGAATTCCAAAATGAGGTAGAATTTAAAAAGAGAAGCCTTGTACCACACAATCATAGATCATAAAACAACGAAAAAAAAAAAAAAAACTATAGAAATGATTCTTTTAGAAATATGTAATTTCGTACACATTATTAAACTATATGTTCTGTTTGGCATTTTTTTTTATTTTTACATATTGTGTAACTATTCATCTAGTATAATGTCTCATGTAATGTAGAATCCAAGTTGTTTTGACCGTTTATTAATGTACATTCTCAATGTACTGGTTTTTATTACATGTTTATAAATAAATATTTCCTATGTTCAAACCTTTCGATTATTATTATTTATTTATTCTTGTTTCCCATTTCCTAATCGTCATTATTTGATTCCATTTCGGCGCTGTTTGGGGTAGTGAACGGGACTCAGTAAGTACTATCTGAAAGTCTACATGACCTGAAAGAAACTTCCACAATTTTCATGACAAACCACTCAAGTTCATGACATTGAAGACCGGTAGACACGCTGGTATCAGTATTTTATACAACAGGACTAGGTTAGCCGATAGATGGCAAGAGATCGCAGCTTACGAAGAGGCTGTGGGATTGAAATTTTCCTTTAAAAGCAAATGCTGGAATCATACCTAGGATATAGACAAATGCTTCTTGAGCTTTCGAAAACCAAATAAGATAGCATTCATGCGCAGTCTGCATACAGATGCAATATTTCTGGTAATTTGTATGCACAGGTGCTAATACATTGATTTAAGACGTAAAAAATAAAGCTATCACCGGCGCATGGGGGATGTGGAGGTAACGTTCCATATATTCTCGACTTGCGGTGCAAAGTGAGGTGGGGTGGTCAGTCCCATACTCGACCGCCTTTACCTTCCCAAGGTGCCCATGAGTACCAAGAACACTGGTACTCGATTTGATAGGCTGAGTGTGCCTTGTATGACTTCGAGGATCCTCTCTGTCTGTCTGTATGCCCACGCGCTGATCTCAGTAACGGATTAACCATACACTGTTGGATTCGTCATGGTCTCAAAGGGTAGAGAAAACTAGGACTGACTCCAAATATAACTGATTTCTGTTTAACGACCTTGAATTGTTCGGCCGTTTATAACAAAGTGACTGAAACTGGCAGGTCCTTGACATTTTCGTTAGCTTTATCTTTTTCTAAGATTAATTTCGACCCCCCCCTTCTTTTTAAATATTCATCATCCGATCGCTTCCTAGCCTTGTCTCCCCTTCTACTAAATCATGGTGCCGTCGATGATTGAATAAGCTATATAACATGAAAAAAAACTTTCTTTACGAGCTATTTCGGAAAAGTTGGTATAAATCGATACAGGACTAAAATATATGCTTGCAGCTAAAGTCTTATTTGCAGATGGACATTAGATAAAGAGCTACAACAAATCAAACTTTCTTAGTTTGCATTGGAAACACCTAGTTTAACTTGGTATAGATCATTGGAAAATGCAGATTAAAACGAAGTAAATGTTCGGTATTACAATTGTGTAAACTGATGTTCCCACATTTGAAGAAATGATCGAAGCAGAGATATCTTTTACGACACCAAGATCTGATGAAGGCAATCTGATCGACTTCTCGAAGTATTGGAAACTGAATACCTCAGGTCTAGGATGATCACTTGTTTCCAAACGTTCTAATACATTGGAGAAGAGAGTTTGTCAGAGACAGAGCGGCCGTGGCTCAGTGGTAGAGCGTTGCCATAACATTAGGGAGGTCGTGGGTTCAATCCCAGAATTGAATTTATTTTAAGACCTTTAGGCAACTATGGCTCAGGCCGTATGAGTGATGATGGGATGAATTGGTGGAATCAAGAAAGTGGGAGGAAACGGGAGCACCCCGAGAAAACCCACGTACACGGTGTTTGTCCACCACAAAGCCCACATGGCATGAGCAGGGATCGATCCGACGACCCCTAGCACCAGAGGTGAGCGCTCTACCAACTGAGCCACCGTGGCCCCGTTCAATCCCAAAGCCCGATCACCCTGACTGCGGTTTTTCCTCGGTCACACGAGGCAAATACCAGCATGGTACCTTCAACTTACTCCCTGGCGGCTACCTTCCCGCATCTTTTCTCCTCCCCTATCCAGGTCAGAGCCTTAGATGCCTAAAGGCCATAAATAAAATTCAAATTGATTACAGATTCTAAAAGAATAACGGGATTATGTTCATAAACCATTTAGTCTTTTTTTGACCTAACGGATGAAATTAGAAAGAAGTTCAAATATATATTTAAAAAAAATCCTTGCCTAAGCAATAAATGCTTGTAAAGGCCATAATTACAATTAAGTACAAGTTTCGTGTTTCTTCGTAATTTAACATCGTTGAGATAATTACTGGGATGCTGTGGTAGTCAAAGATTTGCATTATTAATTATCCTAAATCCGATTGGGACGACACAGCTTTTCAAGCAACGGATTTAGTCGGAAACTGCTGAAATCTTTTAGGTACTATTCAAGAATTCGCATGGTGAAGTTGACAGAAAACGAAAATTGGCATGGACAAACTTTTCAACACAACGCTGACTGGATCCAATTTTGTTGTAGTGTTGGAAACAAAAGAACAGACTACCTATGTTTAGCAAAAACATGCACATTCTTATCTATTAAACGCTGAATTACTAATTTTTTTTCTCTCCCAGTGCGCATCTTTAACCTGTAATAGATCAATTTCTCGTAGTCGCTTTTCTGGTCAAATGGATGATTCAAAGGTTGGTCTAGTTATTTTGCCTCGACAGTAGATTAACTTCTCTAAACAGTATGGAAATTTTTGACAGTACAAGATCAGCTTTAGTTTCTCTGTGGTGAACGTTGTACGTATTTTTATGTATTTATTTATTGATTTATTTCAATTATCATTACATATTTACGACAGCGTCAAGGAATATTATTATATGTTACGCATTTCCTTTTCTTGAAGATTTATTTAATGAAAATTCGAAGTGTCAGAATGAAATATTTGCCAGCGCTACCAAAGGAGATACATCTCGTAACACCAGTCAATTAAACTTAGCAGTAGTAGTAGTGAAGGTCGCAGAGTAAAGATTGGTGCTGGTCCAAATTGACTGTAGGTTTTGACTACGCTCCTTCAGGTAAAATATATTGTAGAATGATACCTATAATATAGACCTTGACCACTGCCATCCATGACAATTAAGATTGATGAAAATACAAGGAATTCGGAATACAAGTTTTTAAATCCTGAAAAAATAAAAAATCTTCAACTAGTAAGGATATGTCTCAGCAACCCCATCAGAATACGTATAGATAATATGTCAGATAGTTTCGAGATTAGTAGCGAATAGAAACAAGGTGATGCCTTGTCACCTGTACTCTTCGGATTAGAATAAGCGATTCTAAAATGTGGCAAGAAGGTATGAAATGGATTGAACCAGCTGTTCATTTACGCGGATGATGTAGATTTAATAGTACACTATTGCACTACAATAACACGGATGTCTTAGTTGTTGCTTGCGATAAAATAGAGAAAACCAAATACACGGAAATAAGCCAAAACACAAAAGGATAAGGAAAGTGAAATATAACAAGAATGAGATGAAGGGAAAAGTAAAACGTTAAATACTTGGAAGCATTTGTAATAAAGAAACAAAAACGTGGTCACGGAAGAAATAAGATGTCGCTTAGAATTGAGCAACGCATGTTTCTATTCAGTCCACAAACTCTCAATCTCGCAATTAATGTCAAGAAAGTTGAAATAAAAATAAATAAGTAAATTAATAAAAATAGAACAGTTATTCTGCTGGTAATACTTTATAGTTACGAAAGTTGGAGTACGACCCTAGCAGATGAATATAAATTGCGAGTGTTTGAAAATAAGTTTTTGAGAAAGATTTACGGGACAAGATGACTGGAAAATGTAGGAGACTGCATAAAGAACTTCACATGCTGTGCGATCCATCTGAAATTGTAAAAAGATTGAAATCACGATGGGTTAAGATGGGCAGACCAGGTAGCTCGGGTAAAAAAACTATGAAAATGGATAAGGTTTTACATCTGGTTCTCATGCATGCATGGGCGCCGGTTTGGGGTGGTGGCGAGGAAGGATTTGTACGGACTAAGATGTTTCTAAGATTAGGTGGATTTTGAAAAACTAATCTAGGTTTGGTGGGAAATACTGTTCTTGTATCTGGATCAGACTGCAGAATGTGGAAATTAGAGTGTAGGATTTGTTTGACCTTGGTTTATTTAGGATGAATCATTAGAGCCAGTGAGTTGAGCGACGGTGGATTGGGTTGGGAGCTGGTGGGTTTTGAGTTTGAGTAGGTTGAATGTGAGATAATGCACGGCGAATCTGTTTGGTTACACGGTTAGGTGGGTAGCCACGGCTGACTAGAGCTTCCTGGAGGCTTTGTTTGTAAGTTTCAGTTGCAGAGGTGGTGGAATTCAAGTGTTGTCCTCTGAGTGCAAGGGAAAAAGGAATCACTTTCTTGGTGTGGTAAGGATGGGAACTTGAGTAGTGTAAATACTGAATGTGGCTGGTAGGTTTTATGTGAACGGAAGTATTGAGGGTGTTGTTTTCTAAAGTGATGTCCACATCAAGGAATGTGACTCTTTTGTTAGAAATGCACCAAGTGAACTGGACAGAACGGAATTGGTTCAGCTGTTCTAGGAATGTGTTGAGACTGGTTTCATCAGGATATAATCCAAGAATATTATCCAAAGTAGTGGGGTCAAGGGCTGAGTTTGTAGGAAGTCATGTTCAAGATTGCCTATAAAGAGATTAGCATGAGAAGGTGCCATTCTCGTATCCATGGCTGTGCCTCGAATCTGAAAGTAGTGTTTGTCGTCAAAAGTGAAGTTGTTACATGTGAGAACTAAGTTGGCCAGGACAAGAAGGAAAGCTGTGGTAGGGGTATGAGGTTTGCGTTTCTGGTTAAGGAAGAATTCCAAAGCTGCTAAGCCATGGGCATGAGGGATATTTGTATAAAAGGAAGTAACATCTATGATACAAAGCAGTATGTCAGAAGGAAGAGGCGGTAATTTACGGATGATTTCTAATAGGTGGTAGGTGTCACGTATGTGTAGCAGGTAGAGCTTGAACATGTGGTTGAAGGAAGGGGTCAACAAGAGCGAAAATGCGTTCTCTAGGAGAATTATAACTGGCTACAATGGGTCTGCCTGGGTTTCCTGGTTTGTAGATCTTCGGTAATAGGTAAAAGGTCGGAGTACGCGGACTGTCCAGGGTTAGGTACTTTATGGACATTTCAGAAATTCCCTCACGAGGACCATTAAGGCAATGAAATCGGAAATTTTCTGTTTATGGGTGTAGGTTAGGTCTGTGACCTTGGGTTTGTAGGTGCTGGGACGGTAAGCCTCCTGAAGGTAGTTAGCTTTGTCTAAGACTACTGTAGTGGACCCCTTGTAGGCTGGGGGACCATTATGTCGTGATTCTCACGTAACGCTACAACGGCTTTGGGTTGCATGGTTATGGGTTAGGTTAGGTTAGGTTGGTTGGTCACCTGATGTAGGAACTCAGTATTGGTGCTGGCAGAGATAACCGAGGAAATGTAACGTTCGAGGGGATGGTTGCTAGGAAGTGAAGGTGGCTCCATGTTTGAAGGAGGACGGAAGCGTTCAATGCTAGTATGGAGTTTATTGGAAGGTGGGTCTGAAATAAGTGAATTTTTGGCCCAAAAATAGCGCCATCTTAGTCCGCGGGCAAAGGAGAGGATATCTTTTAACAACAGGAAGTGTTTGTATGGCTTGGAGGGGGAAAAAGTCAGTCCTTTACTGAGGATGTCAGATTCAGATTGAGTAAGGTTGTGGTTGGATAGATTTAAGATGGTGGTAGCAGTGGACTTTCCCGGGCGGTCCGGTATGTTTGAGGATTGGGTCGTGAGTGCAGATTGTTTACTATTACTGGGTGGTTAGGTTGTGGAAGTAGGTAATGGTAATGGTGGCTAAGCAGTTATAACCATAACCAAGGGTCGCTAATAGGTAAAAATTGCCTAATATGAGTCTTTCTTTTAATACTACCTGGGCCAAAGTCAACAAATTGGTGACCTCGAGGTCAAATATTAAATATTTAAGTGTGTATATCTCGTAAACGGCTAGACATATTGAGATTCTGTTTTCATATTTGGTATGTAGGCATCGAGTATTACATGCGAAAAAATTGGTGACCTCGAGGTCAAAGCTCAAATATTTAACCTTGTATATCTCGTAAACGGCTAAATAATGAAAT
>JAGDQP010064900.1:0-11500 GCA_022664845.1 Lepisma saccharinum | reverse complement strand
CATTGGGTTACAAAATACCAATCTCCGGGATAGAACGAAGTAACTTACAACTTTGTTTTGATTTTGGACTTCAAAATTTTTTGCCAACGAAAAGTTACATATTTTTTTAAAGATCACCCTACTTTAACTAACTATCAGAATAATATTTTCCACAAAAGTACGTCATGTTATTTTGCATATATCTCCCAGTTAACAAACATATGCAATATTTCAATATAATTATTTTAGCAGTAAGAACATTTCGTTATAGATATGCGTCAAAACTTTAGCCCATATATGTACCTATGTTGTTTGCTTCAACACTGACAGTCCCGTGGTCTTCCAGTGTTGAGCGTGTTCCTGTGTAGCTAGGTTTTTAGTTATTCGGCTTTTTATTTGCAGCTTAATATCAGTTATCTTCATTTTCGTACTATTATGTACGATCCCTTGCATATAATTTCTTCTTTAATTCCTTCACAGTGCACTACTCACTTCGGAAATTTACCCAAAAGAAAGAAAAATCAGACACAATATGCAGCCTATCACTAACCAAGTTTCCTAATGTGCTAAGAGTGGAATATTTTCTTTCTTTTTCTCATGGATTAGTTTCATGTTATCAGCAGTAAACAGATACTATTCAAAAGAACCAAAGTCCTTTGTAAAACATAACTGATTAAAAGAAGGGATGATTAACCATTGCCCATCATTGAAGAAATGAAACCCTGTAGTGGACCACCAAGCAATGCAGATATGCATACATGGTCCAGAACTGGATCCTGTGGGTTAAGGACTAAAACTACTGTGGAGGAAAGGTGAATTCATACGACATTTCTGTTACCTTCTTTTCCGTAAAAGCATTCAATTTTGATTTCACCAGTAGTGGTCTGGAGATCCCCATTGCATGACTCACGCATTTCAAATGTACCTAAGGTGGCCCATTGGGCTTAATAATAGTGAGTTTAATCAATATTCTATGCAGGAATGTATTGATTTGTTCATAATTAGTAACCTGAATTTATATTAATGTGAATTTCGGATTACTTGTATATTTTGAGATTACACTTACCCTCTCAACTAAATCACACTGAAAAACATCTTGCACAGCCCCCGCCACATTACGTGGAACGTTGTTCTTTACTCACATTAGACTAGACAGAGAAGAGTATGTTTGGGTGAAATGACAAACCTTGTTATTCTTTGGCAAAATTTGACCGATAATAAATCTGCTTTCTTGTGCTTTTTCAAGCAAATTTGTAGCAAGTGGCCCATTACTGGTACACTCACCCTAATTATCTAAGGTAAAATAAAATAATGGCTCTTGTGTCAGAATGTGTCTGAGGAAGCCGAGTGTTTTGGTAGGCGGCGAAAACGTTTACAAAAATTTTAATTTTTTAAAATAAATTGTAGTGCTTTGCTCAGCCATTATTTTATTTTACCTTTGGTATATAAAAGCAAAGCTTTCGTATGGAGAATATCCTAATTATCTATATTGGTTACTTCTGTCTGCCTATATGGTGTTGAATGTACTTGAGTGTTACTTATTTAAAGTGCGTAGAATGCAGAATATGTAAGGCCAAGGGGTGATGGTAGTGCGAGGACACCATACCACCTTTACATTACATCCTGAATTCTGCGCATCCGGAATAAGTAACATCATTTAAGTAAGGACACCGTGTAACAAATAGCTAATATAGAGAATTACTGAATAATCATTCTAGATTAACACCTTCAAGTTATTAATGTTTTTTTGACTACCATTAGCATCAGATTATAGACCGTGATTGATGGACCAATTAGCGTCCTGAACAAGCTGGTGAAATAAGGACAGTACCTGTAAAGTGTACTCCGTTCGACCGAGCCCTACCGGATATGCACCTGTGACCACTTGCACAGAGCGAACGTACTGGCCATTCGGATAACCGGAGGCCGACAGACCATGGTACTCGTGGAACACTGACTGCCATGTTTAGGTCTCACGACGTTTAACCGCGATCCGTAAGCTCTGATCCAAATGTTTCTTCTACTAATTGGACACTGTTTTACTTACTGTGATACTGTAATTTACCTACTGTCACTCCAAGCTACTCGAAATGCTACGTTCACATTCCTATAACCATAAAGGACACTAAAATGTTTGCAAAATAGAAAAAAACAATGTCCTAATGTGAAAGTTCTCGTGATCCCTAGGCGCACGAAACCCGTGTGTAAGTTGCATAGCCCTTCTGTTATGTAGTACGCAATGTATTTAAAATTGTGTTTTCATAGTTTCTCTGGTGCGTAAATTAGAATGCTTAATCTGGTGCGAATCAGGGAGTAATGTGAGTCAGACGTCATAATGTACAAGGTACTGTGTGTGTCTTTGCACTCACATCAATCACCCTTTGATTTTGTTGCATCAGATTCTGCACTTCGCACCAGAAAATAAAATAAAATAAAAAACTATCAGAAAATCTCGTTATTTGAACTTCATTGCATGCTATATAAGGCAAGGAGTAGCTGCTATTAAGACTTAAACATGGGTTTGCAGCCTGTTCAACTGAACAAATAGCCTAGCAAGATTAAAAAAAAAAATATATTGCGAATGGTTTAATTAGATGCTTTCCTTGTTCAGTTGCACATGCATCAAATACGTGCGTTTAGTTATCTATAGTAGCTTTTCCTTGTTAGAATACAGTGGAATTTAAATACGTAATTTCCATTGTTTTTCTGGTGCATGGAATGCTGAATCTGATGCAGTATCAAAGTGTGGTCTGAATGCGAGGACATACTTTCTTTGTACATTGTCTTTTGACTCACATCACCCCTTGATTGTCCATTAGATTTGGCATGTTAAGAACAAAAAATAAGTTAATTAATTAATTAAATAAAAATAATGAAATTGGATGTGTATTGCTTACTATATAAGAGAAGGAATAACTATTATCGGAACTTAAACACAGGTTTTGTGCGCCTGGGGATTACATGAAAATTTCCTCATTATAACCTGTTTTTGGTGTTCTTTTAGACCCATTTTAGTATCTATCAAGGGTACAGGAACTCAGAACGTACCTAGCATCGTGAGGCGCTATGACAGAAGTAGCTAAAGTACAATATTGCTTTACTTTTGTGCTTAAAAAAAAACCAGCTCCTGATTGTAATGAAGAACCATTGAAAATAACTTCATTTACTTATGGCGTACGGGAACAGGGTTTGTGCGATCTGGATTGCTAATAGTCGGTTTCATTTAATGTTAATTTCTAGGTTGCTACTGACGTCTTGGTATAGGCCTGGCTTAAGTCAAAATGTCATCTCGCCCATCATGACTTCATTGGAATAGAATGGATGGGGTGGGGGGGAACGACCAGAACCAAGCTATACAAATTCATTATGTTCAAAAAAGTAAACTTCAACTAGGATAGCCGAGTGCCGATTGTAATTATTTAAGTATTAGCCTTAGTATCACCACTTCGCTTATAGAGCAGAGCGTTGCCACTTCTCCGTATCCTACCCCGCTGCCGAGTGCCGACCATTCTAACAGGTTTTCCACGGTATCTCCTCAGTTTTACTAGGTGAATACCGGTATGATACGTACCTTACGACTGTGCCCGCTACCCTCCCTTATCCTTTGCCGTACCTTATTTCGATTTGAGCCAAAGATGACTAAGTCCATCAATAAATTTAAAATTCTCCGTATTCTAGAAATGGACATGTAATACGAAACAGGGTCTATTAACCGATGACTTTTGAACAATGTACATATAGTGTTAAGATGTGGTTTACTTCAAATTACTTTTTCGTTTAGTTTGCTGTGTGTATCTAAACTTGCAACAAAAGAAATGGCTATACATTACAAGACAAACTCAAAGAGTTATCGCGTTCCCTTTTTCGCTATGTACAAGGGTATAAACTTTTTACAGGTATTTGTGAGAAATACAAAACAATTTTGAACTGAGAGATACTAACCTTACACTGTGTACAAGGGTACTTTCATAGTAAATGTTTCTTATAGACTCTCTCTCAACGTATTCCCCGGAAGTTTCTCGAAAACCAAATTTTGATGTGTAAAATTCAACGAACTTACATTTGGCTATTTTTCTTTTCGTTTCGTTCATCGATCAAGATTTCAATATTTAAAATAAAGAAAAATGGAACCAAGTGGCTATAGCTCAGTTGTTAACTTATAGAGCGACGACTTTGCATCGGAAGTCAGCTCGAACTCAGCAGGATTTCCTATCAGGTCTTCCATGGATTTTCATCAATCACAGCAGGCAGATCCCGGAATGGTACCTTACAACTAGGTTTTGGCCGACTTCTTTTCCACATAACCCCCCCCCCCTTTCCTGTCTGAGCCAAATGTGCATAGTAGTCATCAATACTATTAAAAAATGAAGATGGTACTTATTTCCACAAATTGAACTGTAAATATTGGTCGAAAAACTGTCAACATCACAAACAGTTACCCAAATGTATCATCGTTTTATCTTCAAACAGCTTTACTGGAAAAACAGGGGAATATCTCATAAGTTACCATACTGATTTCCATACCTGTACTTCACAGATACAGTATTATGTTTCTTTTCATGCACAATTATATCACCACCTACGTCTTTCTCTTGCAGGAACATATTGCACGTAAGTTACTGAGATGTGTAAAATCAGTGTCGTTTATACTTGAAAACTCTTGTGATTCGTAATTCCTAGCTATATTGCCATATCAGAAAACTGCGTTTTGTAAGTGTGTTTCGATGTGGAACAATTGTGGTTTGAGTTTAGTACTTTCCAGTTTTACGTGATTGGTGCTATTGTGGCTGTATTTGCCACTCATGGAAAGACGTTTGTAAAACGTATCATGCGTGTCAGACAAGTAACACTGAAGTTATTTGCAATAGGTACACCATTTGCACGTAATACAGTAAAATTTGTATGCATTGGAGCTCAGCACAGAATAGAGTGGGTTAGAAAAAGTGCCAAACTGGGATAAGAGCAAATTGGGATTTGTAACTGTTTTACGTATGAAGAAAAATTGTAAATAACTATACATAGTAAATCTTATGGCATAGGAACCACCTTTAGCGTAATGACACATTCTTGAAGAAAGAAAAAAGTATTGTAGATTCGCCTTCATGACAAAACTGTAATTTTATTTTTTTCTTGCGGGTTTCAAAAAATAATTTGTACGTTCTTTTTAGTAGTACATGTAGTTAGTTTATGTTTTGGTTGGTTTTAAAGAAAGTCCATTTGGCATTTACACCAGAAAAAAAAGCTAGGTGGTGTAAGTTCCATTTGGAGTATTGGGTTCATTATAATAATAGATTCTACATATTAGGCTTTGGCGACATCGCAGAACCATAAAATAGGTAGTTAACTGCCATTATTTCTTTTAAGAACTGAGACCAGCGTTCTATGGTTATTTTCAGTTATAAAACTGTTTGATCATGTTATAAAATATTTTAAATTGTAGCGAGTGCTAAACCTTCAGTTTCAGAGCCAGTTACCCAACTCGTGTGAAAATTTTTGCATCTGACCAAACTATTTCCTGTCGGATCGAAAACTTCTTTTATCTCAACATATAATTTTCGTGAATTTATTGTGGTGTAACCTTCTGTACATCATAGACAGTTTCACCACTCTTCGTTCAGAGCTGACGAATCCGTTAAGTAATTTTAAAAGCTTTGAGATATATTATACTTGTTTACTTAAGATTCGTTAAATTCTTAACGAGCGTTGGTGAAACCTTGTCTCACAATTTTCCACATCTAGATATAGATTTCAGGGTTGGCTGGTTTAAACCACGTGTTTTTTTTTTTTTAACCAATTGGTTTAAACAAAAAAAAAGCCACAAATAGTGTGAACTTCATGGTTACGATTCCATATATTAACTAACCGCATTAATTTTATATCATTTTCACCTTGTAATCAATGGGTCCCGGGTTCTATTCTCGACGGGGCCACAATATCTCAAGTGCAAACCGAGTATGGTTAGGATGTCACTGTTAAGCAGTAGGTCTTGTCCTTCATAACATTGCTGTTTCATAAGGACGTTAAGCCTAAACAAACGAAACGAAACCAAATTATATCTTTCTGCTTGCCTGAATGCCTGTTGTTTCATAGAGAAGCCAAAGTTAACTTTACTTAAATATATTGATAGAAGTTGGCAAAATTTATCTACTGCATCCAGTGATGTACGCAGGGGTAGGTCCTGGAGGTCTGGACCCCCTCCGAAATTCCGATATTTTTTGTAAATCTACTACAATTTTACGCAACATTTTCGATATTTTCTGTAAAATTTACACTCATACTGAATTTGGACCCTACCCCTGCTCGAAATAAATTTCTGGATACGTAACCTGACTGCATCCCTAGCTTATCACAGCAACATTAGCTTGGATTGGAATTTTTTAGTTTTAATTTTCTTGAATGATATCTACACACTAAATTTGTAATTTTAAAATTCCATTATTTGTATAAACGACTCTTTTGGCGTACTGCGTCCCGGTTTCGAGCCCAGGTGAAGGACAATTTCTCTCAGGTGCAAACCAAGTAGTAGTTCGGATTCCACTTTAAGCTGTAGATGTAGGTCCCGTCCTTCATAACCCCGCTGCTGCATAAGAATATTAAGGAGAAATAAACTTATTTCTATCCATATGTAATATAAATAAGGCAAAGTATTTAAACCAAATAAACTTTTTTTTTTTTAAACATTTTTTTTTCCAACCCTGATAGATATGGAAATATTGTTAATACTTTTGAGGCAAATATACCTGTTTGTTTTTCTCTTTTTTTCCCCCTTATATTTCACACACCTCAAATTTTGCCACTTCGTGATAGGTCTCTCTGTACTATATTACAATAAGCTTTTGACCCCCTGACGAAGTTTAATGGGCTATCGAAATATTGTGGATTATTATTATTTGGTTGGAAAAGCGTAACACTAAGATTTTGAGAATGTGCTCTAAGCCTAACTTAAGAAAAGGACATTAGCGGTGTTACTACAAGTCATCCTGGTCTAATAGTGATTATCCTAGATATCTTGAGTTATTTGGTGTAAAATTGCAGCTAAGATTTATGATCGGTTTCGCTTGCTTTCACCTTCTGCGAAACTTTCGAAGAACTGTGATATATTGTAACCTGAACACGAAGGAAGGTTATATATCGATCACTTTTTAATAACGTAAAGCCACACCAAAACGAAACAGTATCCTCAAGACTTGATAAGGTACTCGAAGAGGTGAGATGAAGCGGGCTTAACCGGTTTCAGGTGAACTCGCGATGTAATTATCTTCCGTGGGAATTATCCCTTCCGGGTTTTGTGTGCCTATAGACAGGAAATTTCATAGGGTAAATTATTTATTAGGATTATTCCATGTGAAATCAGCACATATTTTAACAAAATTCTACCTCACCCTCTCGAATTTGTATGATTTTTGGTTTATTGCTTGTACCCATGGAGTATGTCTTATTATTATTTCTTAACTTTCTGTTAGCAGTAGTTTTTGTTTTTAATTTAGGAAATTTCTTATTTCTCATCAATGATTAGTGTTAGAGAGCTCACAGAGGGCTCATTTTAAAGCTCTTGTAACATGCTTTAGTTCGATATGTCGTTTAAAAGGGTTGCACAAAATTTTGCTTTCCGAAATTTTCAAATTTGATTTTATCAAATTCTCACATCTTTAACCATTTTTCAAACCATTTTTGTTTCTAAACTACTTGCAATAATAATTGAGGCTAGCATTATATGACTAGCAAAAAAATAATAATAATAAAATAAAATAAAAAATCAGACTGTGGGTTACCTTTTCCTCGTGCAGTGGATGATTTGACATGGAATGATCCGTAGGTTATCTGTTGCTGTTTCTATCTTTCCATTCATCGGCAGGAAATATTTGTCATGTAATCGTGTCGTCTTGTTAAAAACCATAAAGTTGTTCTGCTTTAATATGTTGTATGTTTAATATACAACTTTTGAAACCGCCAAAACGGAAGCTTCAAAATATCGTGATTATCGTTTTGCGTTTATTTATTTTGGAAGAGTACATGCAAATGATGCATATTCCATATCCCCCCTCCCACTGGAATATTTCTTCAGTTCTTATCTGCTTCAGTGTGTGTGATTGTTACAATAATATTGCAGTCTTTTTGCGATAATTGGGTCTTTTACATTTTGTGATTCTATTATTTTCACAACAAACATTTCGTTCTTTCTAGATTGTTGGTGTAAGCATTTTCAATCCTTGGTAAATTAGTTCTTATGTAGTAGATAACTACGTTCGTGGGGTTTTTACAATGTGCGTTTGTGGGAGTGAGTCTTAGCGGTTCATTACTTCCCAATATTTACATCATTTTATACTAGCAGTAACGGTATCACTAACTTGCAAAACCGATTTCTTTTGAAGCAGAACCGTAGCAATACTAGTTTTTAGTAAATTGTTCCGTATGTTAACATACAAGTTTTCGTATAGAGAGTAGCAGTTTAGAATCTCTGCTAGAATACTATTAATTTCTAGTTAATTGAGGTCAACTGTAATTGGTTGGTGATTTTTGTTTTAATATTTTGTGGTGTGTTCGTATGTACTCCTATTTATTGTTTCACAGCTGAAAGTTCTGAAAATGTATTCTTCTGTGTCATCAGAGAGAATTCGTAGACAAAACTCGTGAGCACTTTGGTTCCAGTTCGAAAAATAATATTGAAGAAATGGAACTGCTGTTAAAAAGTTAACAGACCGACAGGAAACTCATTTAAGTAGGCATAAAATTGTATGGTTTTTAATTCCATGCGAATACCAAAGCATGATGTGTACTGCTTGAAATGTAATCGAATTGTCCTTGGTTCGGAACTTAAGATTATAGGCAGAGGTTTCTCTGTCCCAGTGTCAAATGTTGAGGCTAAGCTCATGTCCACGTGATTTACTCTCTCGCAAGGCTGAGGGATAATGAAGTTTATCTGCTTGTTGCCAAACAGCTTCAGACATCATAAAATGTAGATTTGCAATATGGCACAGCATAACATTGAAAAGATGTATTTAATACCGAGTTGCTGCTCTCAGTTGGTAGAGCGTTGACTTAGCAATCGAAAGGTCCTGGGAACGATCCCACTTGCTGCCTATCCTGAGTGAGGGTTTCCAAGAGTTTTCCTCAGTTGTACCAGACGAATGCCGGGATGATACCTTCCTTCTAACTAGGTCCTGACCGCCAACCTTCTAACATCCTCTCCCCGTCATGCCTGAGCCTTAGTTACCTAACAGTCATAAATATACTTATTTAATATTCGAAATATGTCCTGTAACACAGGATAATGAATATTGTAGTTAAGTAAAGCCGATTATTTGTGTTCAGTTGCCAGTAAATAAATGATGGCTGATTTATTATTTATTTTGCTTTGGTCGGTTTTTTTTGTTTTTAATATTATCCATAAATACTAGCTTGTAACAATGCGGCGTTAGACTGGTTGCAGAATACTTTAGGATTTGGGTAAAAAAAACTTTTTTAAGACATACTTTTCTTAAACAATTCTTACTAAAAAGTAAAAAATAATTTTGTTTATGCATGACAAAGGAAAAGCATGGAGTGCGCTCTAATATACAATCACTTTATAACTTATTGAATTAGCGCTCCCCATGCTTTTCTTTTTAGTCATACATAAACATTTTTTTTAGTACGAATTGTTTAACAAAAGTATATCTTTAAAAAGTCTTTATTAATTCTTTAACATACATAGAAATTCATGCACAAGGCATGCAAATTAACGTACATGCGCAATGTACAAGCATTGTGAGGTTCTATGACAAATTCGTACAGTATTGAATTGTGAGGCAGTCACACCTGTTATTCTGTATAGTTTTCGGTAATAAGTAACCGCTATACATGATTTCTGTTTTAATTATATGTTTCACTCCATGTATGTGTTTTTTTTTTTAGTCGATCTTTACCTATTGTCTCTTTATCCGCAGTGCTAATAGCTTCGTGAAATTGTGAAATTCCATTGACGGTAGCTCTTCATGAAAGTACACATGTATAGTCCGAAACAAAGAAATAGTCCATTCATTGTGCTTTCTGAGTCCCTGATCACAGTGAATGCTAAATAATTCGCGTGTATATTCGTTCGCTCTCAGTAGGATATGTTTAACATGCAGCATTGTTTTGTTCTTAAAGACCTTGACTGACTCTGGGTGGGTCCAATTTTTCCCTCCCCACTACATATTAATTCAAAATCTCATTCGTAACAAATATTAATTATTTAAAATAACTAAGGTGATATTTAATTTCCATAGTTGAATTTTATTTATGGCCTTTAGGTATCTAAGGCTCAGGCTGGGATAGGGGAGGGGAGAGTTGTTAGTCAGGGCCTAAATTGAAGGTACCATCCCGGCATCTGCTTGGTATGGCTGAGAATAAACCTTGGTAAAAATACAGTGAGGATGGTCCGCCGCTGGGATTGAACCCACGAGCTCCCGAAAGCTAAACCAACGCTATACAACTGAGCCACAACCGCTCGGTTTAATATCCTTGGTGTCTTAACAGCTATTTTTATTTTTCTGTTTGCAGGAGCAGTGGGCAACAAGTGAGGGGCATGGCCACCCTAAAGGCTATTTCAATTCGGTTGAAATCAGTAAAGAATATTCAAAAAATTACACAGTCCATGAAGATGGTTTCTGCAGCAAAGTATGCTCGTGCCGAGAGAGAATTAAAGCAAGCCCGACCTTACGGATTGGGAGCACAGGTTAGTATTGTTTAAGATTGCACTTCGCTCTTGTTAAGGTTAGTATTAAGCAATGATTTCTAACGCTAGATGGCAGTGCTGCCTCCGTATATCTCTAATGATTTTCTGGGGCTAGATTTCACGAAATTACAATGTTGCTTCTAGAGAGTTCAATCTTTCAGTTTCAAGAATTCAACGTGTGTCGATTTTTTATTTTGGTTTTTGTTCATTGTTGAATTATTCTCAGGTGGTGGTGTGAATATCCAAACCTTGAACAGTGAATAAAAACGAAAATTAAAAATCAACACGGATAGAACTCTTGAAATGGTTATGAACTTCCTTCTCTGAACGTGTGAACTCTCTAGACTTGAATTTGTAGGAGCAGGATTGCAATTTAGTGCAACGTAAAAAAAAAAACTCTATTAGAGACATGATGGAAGTAGTGCTGCCATCTAGCTTAGAACGTTGGTTTACACTAACTTGAAAAACTTTACTCGAGATATGTGTAACATGTATGACCTAAAGTAGCATATTCTGTGCTAGGTTTTATTATTATTAATAACAATAATCCATTCATCGTTCCAATAATGTGTAAAAAAAAAAAATTAAACGTGAATGTGTCAGCGCATGGTATACAGGTAGCTGTACATTTAAGAACTTCGTTTAAATGTGACACAGGGTAAATATTAGAGAATATTGCCACAGTTGCTCAGTACGGAAAACTTATTTTGATATTCGATGCCTGCAACTCCAGATTTGTTGTGTATTTCGTCACCTTGGAACCAGACGGTGTCCACTTTTTGGCAAAATGGAGTTAACACTGCAGTCAAAGACCTTGTACTGAAG
>JAGDQP010064899.1:0-11500 GCA_022664845.1 Lepisma saccharinum | reverse complement strand
TTGCCTCCTACATCTAACTTACATCAATTTCTCTATTAGTTTCATCTTTATTACTACTCGAGTCAGCTAAGATTTGGAATCAATTTGAGATTGCGAGTTGGTAGTCTTCTCTTATGCTTGGATCATCTAATCGTTTAACTTTTAATTTAGGTTATTGTGGTCCTTTGATTTCATAGTTGGCGATGCATAACTCTTCCATCACTTTTGTGTTCAGTAATTGATGGTTGATGTCACCTGCTCCTCTGTAAGACCTAACCTCCATTATATTGTTGTGTCTTCTTCTATCTACTAATGCAATCTGGTTGAGCGTTTTGCCATCCGGAGATACCTTTGTGCTGGATGTATATGATCTTTACTAGCAGGTTTTTCGGGATCGCGAAAGTTATAAGTGCTTCTCCAATATTGTTGGTCTTTTCTTGAAGTCTGTATTTGCCTATAGTAGTTCTATATTTTTCCTGCGTACCTACCTTAGCATTGAATTGACCCAACACCAGTTTCCTATTATATTTCGGTAATCGGTCAAACAACCTTTCTAGCTCCTCATAAAATGTATCTTTGTTGTTATCATTAGCCACCTCGGTCGGTGCATAGACATTTATTAAAAACCTTGTTGAACCATCGGATACGTGCAACAATATTGAACATTGGCATCAATTAGATTTAACACAATTTGTACCGTAAGTGCAAGTATCAATGTTCACTTGGTCTATTTTCCTGATTAAAATATCCATGAGCATCATTCCCTTCTTTTAACTTTAAATTATTGTGCATATTGACACTTAATGCTTTAACAAGGTAAATACATAAATTAATTGAATTTTATTTATGGCCTTTAGACATCTATGGTTCAATCCGGGATGGGGTGGGATAATGTTTTGGGAATGTGTCGTCCAGGGCCTATCTTAAAGGTGTCATATCGGAAATTGCCTGGTGTGACTCAGGAAAACCTAGAAAAAGCTCAGTCAGGGTGATCGGCCGCTGGGATCTAACCCACAACCTTTCGAATTCTACGTCAACGGTCTACAATTGAGCTACAAAGGATCGGTATAGACGTGAATGAATTTTAAGTAATGCTTTTTGTAGCGTTTTAAGTCTTATCAACGGAAATCGGAGCACTTGTGATTGTTTGCAGAGCCAGAATACTAACTTGTTTTAACATGAGAAAGAATCATTAAGAATGCAAACTACGATGAAAATTGTTTCAGCCAAAAAAGCTTGAATTTCAGTATTCTAAAATGCATATTTTTGTAATATTACCATGGAATATGCATTGAAACATTCGAAATGTCGAACACAATTGAATGTGATAACTAATATTCATTTTCAAAATGAGTGTCAAGTGTTATTGCTTTGGCATTGGCTAAGGAATTTTATTGCTAAACATCGATGATTGTTCAGAGATAGTTTAATAACTTGTCAGCCTTGCAATAAGGCCTGTTTGACAGGTCTTGTCCAAAATATCGACCGAGCCTTCATAGTGCAGGCGGTAATGTCATGGACTCTGGATCAGTGATGGTTACACACTTGTGTTCGAACCCCATGGTAGAATATCTTGGTTGAGGTTTTACAGGGCTTTCCTAAGTCAGAATAGTAATGCTGGGCTAGCAGCCCGGCAACTATCTTCCCCAAGAGCCAAAGATGCCTCAATGTCAAAAAATAATTCAATTAATTATAAAGTAGTGACTTACGTCTTAGTGTTTTGTCTTGAGACTCGCTGTCTGGGGTCTGATTGATTGTTATTAAAGTCGTAATCGAAGTAGTGAACTTCAAATGAGAATCTACAGTTGATAAAGTGGACGTCAAACCACTCCGTTTAATAGAACCTGTACCCGTTTGCAGAGAAAGTGAGAGTGCTAGCCTTCCGGCAGTTACTCTCAGAAAAATGTATAAATGAAACAATGTAGATAAGTTAACCCTAGCACTTCTAGGGGAACGGGGGCGCTCCGAGGCTCATATTTTTTATTTTTTTTTCAACATTTCCAATTCGACCAAAAAACTTTTAAAAACATATATATTGTCAGGCTACATCACATTGGTGATACAACGTATCTGCGTCTTCGATGTTTGTCTTGTTCCAATTATAATATAAATAATGCCTTGTGGGCCTCGGAGACCCAATTTTGGTAGTTGTAAGGGATTATTCACAGAGTACAGTAAATGTTATATAAAATGAAATATGGTAACAAATGTCATATGAAATGAAGTGTGGTATGAAAGTACCTTCGTGATTATGTACTATACTGTAGTAAGGTGCTTTTGATCTTATTGATTTTTTTAATAAAAATAAGTACAAGAAATATGTCATAGTTACTAACATAAATAAGAAAAAATCATTTTGGCAGGCCTACAGGCTGAGATAGATTCGAAGCTTTTTTTATTATTTTCAAAAATTCAAATCTCGCCTTATATGAGCGCTATCAAGAAACTATTTATTGATTTGTAGATTATTCATCATGAGCTTTTCGACGGTATTCCACAAGACGAGGTTTTAAAAAATTTGAATTTCCACCCAACCCCTACTCGTACCCCACAACCCCTGAATCGTTGGTGTCACAGCGAAATTAATAGGAAGTACTATAATTTATGCAGATAAAGTTTCCCTCTAAACTACATAGGGGCTTATATATATTTTTTCAAAATTTCAAACCCCTCCTCCGACCACCCCCTTGGGCGGATTTTGATCATTAACGAACTCATTGGAGCTACTAAGGTTAGAAATAACATAATAAAATTTGGTTCAAATATCTTGAAAATTATGGCCACGTGTGTATATATATATATATATATATATATATATATATATATATATACATGTGTGTGTGTGTGTGTGTGTGTGTGTGTGTGTGTGTGTGTATACTCGCTTTGTTTCGGTGCTCCCAACATAGGGCTTGAGGATCTGCCCCTAATTTATCGTAATCAGACACTCAATGGCTCACTGCAGCTTCATGGTAGAAATACACCACCCACCGGGTGGCTTTTCATAATTTTTTGTGACCTACTTGTTATGGTACACAGGTATACCAAATTTCGTTTTTCTAGTCTTAGCGGTTTAAAAATAGATTTTTTGACGGAAATTTTGGATTACAGATGGCGAATTTTTAACGTTTTATTATATTGTCGTGACTTACTCGTGAATGTGTACACCTCGTGAATGTGCAAACGGTGTCGTAAATGAATTTTTAGGCGGACATTTTGTTTCCAAAATGACGGCTTTCCTAAAATTTTGTAATATTTTTTTAAACTGCTAGTTAAGATTCAATTTTATGCCAAATTTCGTATCTCTAGCTGAAACGGTGTTAAAAATGGATTTTTAGGTCCGCCATGTTGGATCCAAGATGTCGTCTTTGGATACACAATGTAATAGTTTCGTAATCTACTAGTAACATTGTACCTTCAAACCAAATTTCATTTCAGTAATCCCAGCCGTTCAGGCTGTATATTCTATAGAACAATGAGTTCGGCGGCCATTTTCGATCTAAGATGGCGACGTTTTCAACATTTTGCAATATTTTATCAACCTAATAGTCACCGTGTACTCTCATACCATTTTTTTTTAAATTTCAATCCACTCCCCGCGACTATCTCCTTGGGCCGATTTTGCTCATTATCGAACTTGGTAGAGCTATTAAGTCTAGAAATATTATATTAAAATTTGGTTCAAATATCTTCAAAATTATGGCAGCTATATATATATATATATATATATATATTAAATTACAGCCATATTCAATCCACTAGTGGATGAGGCCTCTCCCAGAAGGAAGAGTGTTGGTATACTGCTCCCACGATGACCAGACGGGTTGGGAAAGGAGAGCCGAAACTCTCACTGTGATCGCCACTGTCTTTTATTCACAGCAGCTCCGCAATTGTTCTCACGTTGTTGGGTCAACACCAAAATGTTTGAGTCCCCACCGGGAATCGAACCCGGGACCGCGAAGTAGAGCGCGCTACAGACTAGGCTACGCATCGTACTGATCTCAATAGGTAAAATTGTCAATTACATAATTATATAGATATAGTTTGAAAACGTATTCTTACAAACATCGTAATCAAACAGAATAAAACTAACTAGGAACACTACAAAATTGTAACACTTCGATTTTGATAAAATGTGGCATGTAGATACTACACATAAAATAAACGAATGTGCGTTTTTTATGTTTCTGCGGAAAAACTATTTTAGAGGGCCAAAGCCCCACCCTAAATTGTGAAAGTGGGCACCTGAAAGGCGAGAAGAAGTGGACCGAAGTGAATGAAATTGTGCACAGAGATGGTAGACGTAATATGAGGGAATACGTGTTTCGTATTTTCCTGGAAACAACGGATGGGTGGGGGCACAGACCTCTCCAAACATTTGATCACAAAATATCAAAAGTGCCGAAAGGACATGGAGAATTGAAACGAACTCTGTGTATGGACAATACACACAACAGAAGCGAACACGCGTTGTTTATTTTTTTTTCGGAAAAACAGTGTGGGGGACAAAGTCCCCCTCTCAAAAGAGGCCAATATTACCGCATGAGTTAGTTAACCGAAGCGAATGTACATACAAATAAATGTGTCTTAGCGGAGGTATTTTGCAATCTATATATCTCTTTCTGTCAATAAAATCTCTGTCACTACATTTTCTTTCCTTTGTACTCCCAGTCTTTACATCGAGTGTTCAACATGTTTGATGTTTGAAAAGTTATTTGCCTCTCCAAAACAGCCGAGGACACACAGTAACACGTATTTCCTACATTCAAGCCATATATACATTGGCAGAATTTCACTATTTTTACACTAGCCGTTTCTCACCTATAGTGTATTTGATAGTAATATTTCGGGAGGGAGGGCTTTTACTCCCTTACACTGTTTTTCCGCATAAACAAACCAACCACATGTCGATTTATTTTCTATCTACTACTGCTGTGCCAAATTTGAAGCAAATCGGAGGGGACACTTGGGAAATGCCTTCTTTTTATATCTACAATATCTATGCACAGTCTCATTCGCTTCTGTCAATTCCTTCCTGCGGTAATATTTACATTTTTTCGAAGGAGGGCCTTGTCCCCCCCACTGTTTTTGGGTATAAACTAAACAACACGTGTTAGCTTATGTTTTGTGTATTAGCCCTACACACAGTTTTGTTGCAATTCTCCATGTCCTTTCTTCACTTTTGACGTACACTTATTAGCACTTTTGATATTTCGTGATCAATCGTTTAGAGGGGTCTGTGTCCCATCCATCCGTTGTTTCCAGGAAAATACGAAACACGTATTCCCTCATATTACGTCTACCATCTCTGTGCACAATTTAATTCACTTTGGTCCAGTTCTTATCTCCTTTCGGGCGGCCTCTTTCACAATTTTGGGTGGGGGATTTTGCTCCCTAAAACAGTTTTTTCCTCAGAAACAAAAAAACACGTATTCCTTTATTTCATATGTAGTATCTACCTGCCAAATTTTATCAAAATTCGCGTGTTACACTTTGGTAGTATTCCTTGTAAGTGATACCTTAGACACCCAAAGTTCATATCAAACATCATAAAATAGTCTCCGTGAGAAATAATGACATTTTACTTGTGGGTTTCACAGGTAATTGATGCGACCCAAAAAATGTGATCCAAATGCACCGAGCTCCTGTAATGAATTCCTTAATACTGAATTTTATATCAGCATTGGCTGTTGAAAAGGGGAACAACGTGGGTTCGAACTCTGCTGACAAATATCGTAGCTGATAATTTTCAGAGTTTCCATCGATTTCACGGGACGAATATTGAGTTAGTACAATAACTAGAGCTCTGTCGGTTAACTTCCACTCAGGCACGATGTTTGACAGCGGAATTCAAACCCACGTGCTTCCCCATCCCAACACGCTATGCTCGGCATGAACAAATTCATCACATGGACTGCATGAAATTGGATCACGAAACATGAAATAGCACGTTTAAATTTATTACAATGACGTTTTCAGGAATTCTTTTAGACTAACAATGACATTTGAAACGCTCATAAAGTTAAAGAGAGTAAAATATTACTCAAGGTTAAGCCTTACTCAAGGTTAAGCCCGGTACGTAGACTACATCACAGTAATAGAAAAGAGATAGGATAATATTACGGGCAGGGTAGGATTTAGTCTCTTTTGTGAAGTATTCGCGCAGTTCGTAAAAATACCGCAGAGTTGACAGATAGGACACATAAGAGCTCTAGGTAAGATTTTTGTCCATCTGGACTCCTAGATTTCTGACCACTTGAGAATGTGGAATATTTACGTTCAATATGCTGATTTTAATTTCATTAGGAAGTATGTTTTTCTGTTTTTTCTTTGTTCCTATGAACGTGAATGTGCATTTTTGTGGGTTAACTAATAATCCATTACCGACTCACCAATCACTGATAACGTTCATATCTTTATTAAGAAGCGTCACCTTTGTATTTAGTAGACTGCATGGAGACGAAATAAATCATTGTGTATCATCAGCGTAAGAATGAACTTCAGCATGATTCAATGTAAGAGGTAATTTAGAAGAGTATATTGAATAAAGAAAAGTACCAAATATATAGCCTTGTGGCACACCATTATTAATTCTGAAGAAGGACTAACTCCCACCCTCAGTACACTCCCGCCATTTTTTACTGTCAATTATATACAGGGTGGGAAAAATTATTGTTTGAAAATTAACGTGTAAAAAGGGGTCAAATGCAAGCACTTTCAAGATTCGAACCGTGGGTCTCTCAAGTTTCGTTACGCCCGAAGAGCCAGCTACTTGAAACGTACAGTATTCTCTATCAGTTCATTCATGTGCACGTGATAGCTATTCTTCCGAGCTACGGAGATTCTGTCGTCTCCAAAGAGTAAACGACAATACTTATTTACTTTTCCTCCAAAAAGTGATACCAGAGATTTGGAATATGTACCCCCTGAAGTACAACGTCAAATGCGGTTACAACATGGTGGTACTCCGCCCCATTTATCTTAGTTGTAGCTCAATGCCTCGCAACTGTGTTTCGTGATAGGTTTATCGGTAGAGACAGTCCTTAAATTAACCTCCTAATTCCCCCACTTTAACGCCCACGGACCTTTTCATTACGAAATCCAAGTTCAATTTTCAGAAAATTTAGTAGCCCATATTGTAAAGGTTCTCAGCGTCTACGGGAAATCAATCGTGGGTATGTCGTTGAGAGCTATGTCTACAAGTTGGAGGCTTCTGAGCATTTGCTATTAACGGCGTGAGTACTATTATTTTTTATATATGGCTTCGGAAAACAAGGTATAATATATTGAAAATGCTTGCTTATCTCTCTTGAATTCCTACCTAAATTTCCCTAGCACAGTATTTAGCGTACCTTTTTTTAGATATAGTGAGTGTCTATATATAATAAATATACATTACTTAAGTTACTTTTTTCTTTCTGTGTTACTTCATTTTGATCTCGCTCTCTGCCAACACCTTTTCGTGTTGCGTTATTTTGTATTACGACATCAACATTGTGACGGATATCTATCTATCTGTCTAGATACATAAATAAATTTGTGGTTTTCATGAATGATATTAGGTGATATTCTGATCTGTTTATTCTAGAATTATCTGTGATATTAAGTGGGATTTGTTTTATACATTTATTTTTTTATATTCATAGTATAACATGTCGTGTTGAATAATATCCTTTCTTTAACGTCTCGGATATGTATATACATATGGTCACTTTACAAAGCAGGCGCAATGTAACCCATTCCGAATGGATGTTAAGCATATTATTTCGTACCTATGATCCCCAGTGAAATATAAAGCTATTATAGGATTCTGAACGAGTATATAATGTTCATTTCGTTATATCAAACATACAAGTACGTACGGGAACAAGTCGATATAAATTCATACACTCGTAAAGAAACGGCGTAACTTGTCAAACAAAAAGTCGGGTAAGTTAAATTAAATAATTTCTAAAATTCTATATGAAAAATACCTTTATGTTGTCTGATGCATTTCAATCCATCAATTTTACATTTCTTCACATTCCCTACGGATGAAAATTGAATCACCACAGTTACTTTAATTAGCGTTTGGTTTGTTTTCAACACTAAAACATTGGGCATTAAATGATATGAGCATATTTGTTACCCAGACGTTGATAAAAAAAATCTATTTATAATAATTGCATAGAAATGAAGGAGGCTTTAACAAGGAATACAAATGGGCATATACATTTTATCCTAAATACTTTTAAATTAACGGTAGCTTTACGATGGTAGAATATTGAACTTGAACGTCAATCAAATACTGCAAAATACAACTCAATATAGAACAATTTGTAAAGTAGTGCATATATGAGGACATAAGTAGCGAGATGCTTGTGGAAGAATTGTTCTGACCTTAAATAACTATTTAATCGGAGCTTAGGAGGCTGCAATGATAAGGATTTTTTTTTCAGATTATTGGTGTGAAGCACAAGATATATATAAAATGGAACAAATTGATATGGTGTTAAATTCATTGGTGTTGAAAGGAACAAATATATTCAATTTGAAGAAAATTTTCTCTGTAATAAACAGTGGTATTATACTCGACCAAGTATGTAATGGAGGTTAATGTTGATTTGTCATCATGTTGTTTAAAATGAAAATATAAAATATAAAGTTTAGAACAAATAATCAGTTGAGACATATTTAATATTATATTTAATACGTAATATACAATTTATTTGATGTGTTGAAGTAAAAGTAAATTTTACAAACTCAAAACAAATTAAATTTACGTCATCCAGAGCTGAAATAAAATTTAAATGAATGCAGTATCAACATAATATATGATTTAGCAGTGCATGATAATAAAAAATATGCGCAATGAGCAGATTCAGAGGATTTGCGCTGGAGCTGAGACAGTTGGCAATCTGTTACAATTGGACTCGTGCAAAAATAAATTAGGTCACAAAAATGTTTAGGCTCTGGCAACATCTAAACAAGTATGACTGAATGGCAATTGATATTTTCTTCGTTAATGCAGTATTATATTTCAATACCTCTATTGCAGTAGCATAATAGCTACGTGCAATTAAACAAGTTGCGTAACTTTTAGAAACGCGGTACAACATATATAAATTTAACTGAGAGTGAATTTAGCTGCGATTTTGTTATATATCAGATCGTCTGTTCCATTATTGAAAGTTAACTTAAACTAAATACTATATTCCAACGATACATTCTTTCGTGAATGTACGAGTGGTGTTGTATTGTACTTGTGCGAGCCATGGCGTGTTCATATTTGTAGAGACTATAAGGGCCGATCCCATAGGTGACCATGCTATCAGATTTCTTCAGCGTACATAGCACGGGTGTGTCAAATCATATATTGATTTTGGATAAAAACAAACAACGAGAAAACAAGTGACGAGAAAATTAGTACCACTGGCGGCACTCATGGAACATTATGTCAACTAAAGGATTGAAATCAAAGATAAAATTCGAATGTAGTCAATAGAGGCATTTTCAGTTTCTTTAAAAATGTTTAGCCGTCGCAAGTCAGTTATTTACAATTGTTCAAATTCCAGCATACGGAAATAAAAAACTGTTTCCTGTGCTTACCAAGCACTGTATATTTTATTTGTACTCAAATATGTTGAATTAATTCTATATTGTTTTGAAATGTTTGGGCAGTCAAACTTTACTAGAAACCTCAGTACGCACTGAACCCTTTATTTCAGGAGTTGTTTAACAGACAAGTGTTGGTTCAGTAAGTGTGTTGGGAATTTTAAAACGATCTAGCTCATGACGAATGAACAACCAAGGACAAATGTAATGCCAACGTTGGCCCATTGACTCAATGTTGGACATGAACTTTCCCGGTGAGTTAGGCTGCTAGAAACATATGTTCAGTTGAAATGTGCAGTAGCAGAATAGAAGTCTTAAAAAGTGACAACTATGATCTCACTTCTAACATAGAAAGTTGTCACAAACGTACACACGCATTTTCTGGAAATCATATTGAATCAATTGGCTCATTTTACTTGAGCTGTGGAAGAAAACTTTAGCCGCTAAACCCCTACAACCGAACCAAGACTGGGCTCAAAATTAATTCAACTGTAAAACGATGCTCTCTTAATTATCACACTAAGACCATAATCAAACAATAATAATATTGTGATGTTACGGTAGAGGTGGTACATTTCGCGCTACAACAACATCATGTTCTGTATCTTGAAATTATAAATATTTTTTTCAGGTCATTTTTTTTTAAAATAGGAAAGTGGCCATGTCACTATCAATTCGGACCAAAAAGTGTCATAAATTCCTCGGTGAAATTTGTTTTAGGATATATTCATTTTGTTTTCAAGACATTAACGGTCAACTTATCTGTAAATATGTATGAAATATATGAAGTAATATAATTAGCTCGTACTGTATAATACCGAGCCGCCTTACTTCAATTGGTAAAAGTTAACTTCGCATCTGGGAGTGCACCTTCACTGCAAATAGCAGACTATTCTGACTCAGTTCTCTCTCAGTCACACAAGGAACGCGTCGGGATGTTGCATTTAATATAGTCCATTTCCGACTCCTCCTCACATTTTCGTCCTATCCTATCCCAGCCTGGGCCGTAGATGCCTAAGAGTTCTAAATTGAAAAGTCATACTACAGTAGTTAACAATAATTATTGTGTTGTGATGCGCATGTTTATTTCATGATTTGTGACATCACGCATCGATAGATATGGATGAATTATCAACCAAAGGTGCTCGACAACTTAAAAAATTAGTAAACCCGTAACTAGGGGATCGTGGACATCATTGCGTGAAGAGTATAAGCCAGGATACAGGCCAGCAACCACCAAAGATGGCAGTATGCGTAGTAGTATAAATCATTTCCGAGATCTATGTAGGAAAACGATATTTCAAGAATTCTTACAAGCTTGGGCCAATCATATTAAATTTAATAAATATATACTTCGACAATGGGAAGAAGAAACTCATGCATTTTTCTGATTACACAATTCCATAATATCAAAACATTGGCATTCAAATTTCATACGAGTTACGAAACCAAGAGCCAAGGAATTACAACTATCATCTCGAATATTTCGACTTTAAGAAGGTGCTCACTTATTTCACTATCCAATCTCCTTTAATATTAATTACGTTAGGGTTTCCAATCCTTTCCAAGTCGCGGAGTTCCTGTGGCTAATAATTCATCTTTATTATCTCGTTTAGCCCGCGACACATGATTTAATAAAAATACGCATCATAGAACAATAATAATCAGCGAGTGCGAGTGAACCTATCCCACCCATTTCATACTTATTTTCAAATAGTTTGACTTAAATAACTTGAAAACTAATGCGAATAACTTAAAATGAATTTCGCCATTGCATTTGTGAGACGTTTCATGTTCAAATTGATGTTATGACTACCTTCCTATTAACAAAAAAAAAACAGAAGTATTTCTAGATGGAGGACATGCTGCTGTAATAGCTCAAATTTTGTCCACATCTCTTGGAATATTACGATATAATTGTTGTTTGGAT
>JAGDQP010064898.1:0-11500 GCA_022664845.1 Lepisma saccharinum | reverse complement strand
GGAATATCACAAACGGATACAAGCCAGAACTATAATAATAAGATCAAAAAACAAAATAAAGTGAAAAACCACCAAAATGGAGCTTAATGGGGTACTTAGTCACCCCTAGCAGTGATACAAGTCTGACAACAATGCTGCATAGTACGGACAGGTGCAGCGAGAAGATCTTGTCGCAATAGTTCCCATTATTCATGCGGAGCTATTGTGAGAGCATAAAATGACATGGGTGGCCGTGATCGCGAAGCAACTCGCCTTGCTAGGTTGTCCCAATGATGTTCAGTTTCATTTAATGCCGGTTAACGCACTGGCCAGTCTAAAAGGACAATAGTTCCAGTTTCAAAAAAATCGTCCACCAATACAGCTCTATGAGGGCGGGCATTGCCATCGACCAGGAAGAAATTTTCTCTCACATGCTGCCGAAACTCTCTCAAATGTACTGTCTAGATCTGATTTCGATATTTGGTAGCAGTTTTGCCTTGTCCATTCACCCTGGTGGTTTTGCGTAGAGGCGTTCTTCAGGTGCTGCTAATGCTGGCCCGCAACATCACCCCGCCACCTCCGTATTGATCACGTTCGATGATGTTGCAAGGATCATATCCTGTTCCCTGTTCTCCCCAGATAATGCACCGTCGAGAATCAGACTATAGAGTATACTCTGGATAATCACTGGATAATACAAACGTCCAATTTACATCTGCCTAATGACTGTGATCTCGACAACATTTTACACGATTCCTTCTCTGATTAACGTTCAAAGGAACACACACACAAACTACCGGTCACTTTGCATACGTCACCTTTCCCCTAACCTTCTAACCACACTTTTCCAAGATATCTGCCTTCCTGTTGCAAGAGCGTGGTCTGATGCCAGTTGACGGATGCTACTCCAATTGTGGCGTCTGGCTTTTATCAGCAAATAACGATCTTCGCTTCCAGATATAACTCTTGAGTGTCCTTGACTGGTCTTCTGGACGTGTCTTCAGTGTCAATCAACAGTCTCCAAGGACGATTAACCACTGAGGAATTCACTCTGAGTTATCTGACTACTATAGTCTGTGACTGTGCAGCTTCAAGTCTTCCAATAATTCTTCAGCGTAAAGCGTCATTTAACAGTCGTCTTTTAGTCATTTCTAAGCTGTTCAGTATTATTGGTATCATCTGCCTTTAAGAAACGCTGATAATCAAAACCTTCGTATACTTTAGTAAACGTCATTTCTACAGCCTAGAGCTCCAGTCACTTGCTATACTAGCGCCACGCTTCGTTTCTACCATTAACTATGTCCTTCTACATTAAAACAGATAGACATATGTTTTTGACCATGCATACATATCATACGACGTTTTAAAACAATTATTTGTCACTTTTTGCACATTTTGGACACTAGTGTACAAAGTAACACCGATAGCTTAACAGAAGCTTGCGAGGAGATAGTCGTAAAGATGAACGAGGAGAAAACAAATTATATAAGAAACCGAAAAACAGAGGATGAAGAAAATAGATATATACCAAATAATAAGACCATAGAGAAAGTAAACTAATCTAAATACTTGGGATTAGATTGAACTTACAAAAGGAGGTCACAGAAGAAATAAAAACGTCAGGTAACGGATGTTTTTATCAGTTTCGAAGCTTCTGACATCGCGATTAGTATATAAAAAATGCGAAATTGAAAATACAGAACGTACTGTTGTGGAAGCTGGAGTACGGTCCTGCCAGTTGAACATAATTACGTATGCCTGGATCTTGAGAAAGATATACGAGCCGAAATGGGACGAGATGACCAGAGAATTAAAAGGACTGTGTAACGAAGAACTCCAGCAGATTGTGCAGTCCACCCGATATTGTAAGAATAATGAAACAACGGCGGTTGAGAGGGTCTGGTCATGTAGCACAGATGGGGGGGAAAAGCAAAGATTAAATTCCATCGTAATTGGGAAGTAGGAAGGAAAGAGGTCGTTCGGAAGACCATGATGTCATTGTGAGTACAATATTAGAAGAAATCTTGGAGAGGGTAAAAACTGGCTTGATCGTGTCGAACCTGTTTGTTAACGTGGAAATAAATTTGTTTTCCGTAAGCCATAACAGTTAGCTAATTAAGAGAGAACATAATTTATTGAACTTAAACTATCTCAAATTTCTCAGATATGCCCAAACTAGATCTATTGTGCTTAATTCAGTACCAAGAACTGACGTCACGTTATTCCTTTTTATTATAATGTTCTATCCCGTAGCGATGCGAATATAAAACTGCTGGAAAAAGACAACCATGCTGATATTAAATAATAAGTAGATTTAAAAAGTGTAAAAGGGGAAGTTACTGTAAGTAAAAAAAAACTCAATATTTTACGTACTACCGTAGGTTTCTTCTTTTAAAGGCAATATATGCTGTCAGCAACTGGAACAAAGAAAAATGAGCACACTTTGACACCTTTTTGTGATAAATTGAGTTTGCACATCAACACAAACAAGTGGCTGTCGAATGTGGGACTGAATAGGAGATGTAACCGAATGTGGAAATGGTTTCGGAATTTAAATGCGGGTAAAGAACAGGTGTTTTAGTAAGCCACAGAACATTTATTCAGTGTCAGCATTAAAAGTGGTAGAGATGGATGCAGGAATAAGCGCCAAGGATGGGATGATTTGATCACCAATCGCCTACTTTCATTACCACGTGGATTATAGAAGCATAAACTGACCAAGTGTAGCACATACGCACAGAATAAAAACGTACATTCGGTTGCTTTAACAAATTTTAATTAATCACTTCAGAGGAGTCTTTTATTTGATTTTTTTCTCTTCTGTATATTCCTTCCTCACTCTCGCACTCACTTACCTGCTATTGTTTCTAGGAAGGAAACCAAACTGTTAACTAGAATGAAAAGTAAACCATAGGTATTTTGTAATTTTAAGATACAACAGGCATTTTAGGGATAGAATTTATGAACCAACTTTGTCCGCAAGTAAATATTAAATAAATAGTCAAAATAAACGTAATTCATTAATTCAGCTTTTACTGATATAATTTTTGATACATCTTTTTCGACAATGAAACAAACGTGTGACTTTCAAATGAAATTTGGGTAAATTGTGAGTAACGTTTTAATACTGATATCTCGTTATCTACAATTTTTTGTCAGATAAAATTGTCACTATTTAATTATTGAAAGGAAAAAAAATGGCGGACTTTCCAGTTGAAACCTCGTAGCAATTAAACAGTCAATTTACAGCTTGGTTTACCCGTTACAAGGTTTCAACTGGAAAATCCGCCATTTTTCTCCAATTAGGTAACAACAACTTTAGGTGACAAAAATTGTAGATACGAGATATCAAATTTTCACCCTCGACTTTTCTTCTTCAGACATTGTTTTCCTTACAAAGAAGGTAGTAACAGTTAACAAAGAAGTGCTGGCTTAGCAGAAACAAGTTTCTCTGTAGTCGGAGTTACGTTTGTTATAAGCCAGACTGTAGCGAAGAATATTTAGCTGATATACGAGGAGTATGCGAAAACTTTTCGGCCAAACACAGAAGGAAATACGAAATCAGGGCAACATTTTCCAACAAAACGTGTTGGATTTGGGGCGCAGATAATATTGAAGTGATTCATTCAAAGCCACTGTATCTACAATTAAGTTTTTAGTGCGGATATTTGGGTTGGCAGAGTATTTGGTCTCTGCTTCTTAGAAAATGAAAACAGTGAAAACGTATGCGTTATCGTAACATGATAACGAAGTTCCTCCGGCCTCAATTAGACGGCATGGATCTGGAAGTTATGTGATTTCTGAAGAATGGCAAACCCTGTCACACTATGCGAAACAATTATTCCGCAAAATAAATTTAATGATTGTGTCACTTATACAATAGTGAAAAAACTTGGCCACCGTTGTCCTGCGATTTAAAACACTGTGACTGATTTCTGTGCAAATTTATTAAATCTGGTGTATAAGACAACAAACCAAAAACAATTCGTGAGCTCACATAACTGTAGGCATGAGTGAACTGTAGAAAGCTTCGTGAGCTCACATAACTGTAGGAGGCTTTGTGTGGAGGCTATTATCAAGCTCAGATCCGCCTAAGAACAACTTGCGTTGTGATGCTGCATATGGTGGCTTCAATTGAGGCTACGGACGCTCCGGTATGGCATGGTCATTCCGCGATTTCTCTTTGCAGTAGTAATCGTGGTCTTCTGCGACCATTGTTGCCAACAGTTGTACACGGTAAGAGACGTCTTGACCATTATTGCCACGATCTCACTAAACGAGACTCCACCATGTTGAATACCTCGTTCAAATTAGGTTAACTATATCTATATACACGTCGTAGTCGGCTTTTAGTCATTATGTATAATTATACCACACGCTAGCACAACCTGTCCCATTGTGCTAACGCTAAAGAACAGCTATACACGTGTCTACAGGAAAAGTTCTTCATGCGGAATTCATTTATGAAATATTATGACGGATTTTTAGAACATCCTTATCTAGATGCGCTTTAAATTTGTTTACGATTACATCTTAATTACTTATACGGTAATTATTTATACATTATATCATTTCTCCTCTTTGTGAGAAATTGATAGTAACGTTTGGAATATTCGAGCCACTCATCTGATAGCAGCACCAGCAGCCAATATTTGTAACACATGGTAAGGATTCTCAGCACTAATAAAAGAAATGGACAGAGGTACAGTACTAAACGGAGAATACGCTACATAGCGTTCCCCTAATTTCATTGTTCGTCTGTGACACGTTCTTGTGACTCAAGGAGGACATATCGAACATATTGTATAACTTTAAATCTCAGACCTGTGGAACATCACTTCCTCCCCGATACTGTTAACTTTCTTTCGCTTGTAGTTATTACTTACTCTTTATGCTAAATATTATCATGCATTAAGAAAAACATCCCCTATGTATCTTAATGTCCTGGTTAATCGAAGTAAATTTTGTGTCTATATTTAGTTTCATAATGACACTATTATTTACATGTTAATACTTTAAAATGTAAGCTGTGTGGCGGGAGAAAGGATAGTACGGTGCCGAGAACTGAGGTCGTAACAATGTCATGGTCAAATTTTGATCAGTCCAGGTCACACTTTCTTATACATTTTTTGCACACATCTCTAGATAGATAGAGTAAAGCTATATCTGAGATTTCACTCTTCCCGACCATGCCGCTTTGTCTGTCTTTCCCTTAGATAGATATCAAAAAGAGGTTTCGATAGCCTCAGAAGAAAGTTTTTAAAAGGGCTGTCAGGAGCGGGAATAGAATTGTGGTCGCATCACCAATACTCTATTCCTTTAAATAAACTACGCTATGAAGAACACAACCAAAGTGTAATTTTTGTCTCTGTATGTTAAAGAAGTTCGAGCAAAAATGAGTGCACCGGACATATTGAGACCTCAGAGATTTCAAGAAGAATGTCTGTACAAAAAGTTTTAAAATACAGTGTACTAAAACCCAGAAATGTTAAGTTAAATAAAAAAGACAATATTTTCTTCAAGTTCCGTTGCAGACAGTCTGTCAACTAGCTTTAAACTCAGGAGCGAAAAATTGACATAACTATTATGAAACACCAACCATTCATTAACATTCAGTGGTGCATGCTAGGTGAATGGGAAGATTTGACGAAATGATCTGTGACATTACGTTAACAGGTACTGGAGCGTAGACACGGCGATGAAAAATGAATGTTATGAACTGAATCGATTCCTTTGCACATTGCCCGTCATTGTGAAACATCAATCAATAAGAAAGAAAGGAAATAGTCATGGATGGTAAACAGACGTTAATAGTTCATTGGTTTGTGTCGTGCGTTTTTGCTTGACAATCAAAAAAGAATCGGAATAATGCAGAATGTATGAAATGCTGTACGTCCTTGAACGATATTAACTACCAAGGTAGTATGAAGTTTCGCATGTTGATTTATTTAAAGAATGCACAGGAATTGCTAAATTATTTTTTATAAACAGATTATCAACTTCAACTTAAAGCATTTCATACTGTCAACTGATATCAACGTTTCCTTAAATATAAAAATATTCCAGCATTTTCACCTTGAAACCCTTATATAGTGTATGTAAAAACAAAACCATATACAGGGTGTCCACGACAAAAACTACCAATAAGAGAGCGTTAGAAATCAGTGCGTTATACATTAACAAAAAGACGCTGTTCATAGTACATGATAGAGAAAGTCTAAACAGCTTTTACTAGCGCATGCGCAATGGAGAACATGTTCCTCAAGAACACTTGTTCCGCCACAGACCAGTGCTTCTCTAGATGATGAATGCGGCGTAATCTCATCGCCTTCTAGACCAATGGATCTGCGAGGGTCTTGTAGTTAATAGGTAATTTGGTTGGTATTCGTTACCTAGCAGTGCCGCTGATACAATTTTAGTAGCTATGAATGAGTATGAGAAGTAAACGATGATTTCCATAGTGACATGTATTATTAATATAAGAAACAAGGCTATGATTGACAATTTCCTATGTACGGCGTCACAGACTAGTCATAGAGGGATCAAAGGTTCGAATCTCGTAGCGGAAAATGCATTTCAAAACAATTATGTAGCTAACGACAAGAAACTATTATTTCTCTCAATACGTAACAATACATAACATAGAATAGATCTTTCAATAGATTTAATAGATAGGAATAGATTTAATAGATGATACAAAGTCAAACTAAATACTAACAAAATTTCCATTTGTAAGTACGGTAAACACATGAGGACTAAGAAAAGTTAGCTAGACACTCTAAAGCTCCCGTTGTTTAGTATTTACGGTCGCTGACTTTGAATAAACATTGGGAAGGTCGCTCACACATACTTCGAGTATCGCTCACTAAACTTTTCTATTACGTTAGCAAATTATAAGACTATCAGCCTGTAGCCTTCGAGCACTGTTAAGACAAAAAAAAAAGTCAAAATTTGTATAAAGTTTCGACAACATCCTAGACTTTTTACCCCTTCTGATATCCGGTAAGATCTTATTGTTATGGACATAACAAAAACAAAGGCGGTGCCCTCAGGGACGTATTCAGGGGATGGGTCCGAGTACATGCTTTGGTCAAACAAGAATGTAAATTACCTTTAGGCCCGCAGGGCCACCGGGTCAGGATTTCTGGCCATAGAAGGCCACTTTCATCCTTAGAAATATATGAATTTGTTTGAGGTTGAAATATATAAGTAAATAAAAGAATCAGATCCCGCACCAGAACCAACCGGCCCCCACCAGACAACCAACCACTAGCGCTTTGACCAAAATGAGTGTTTTGGTCAAAGCGCTAGCAAGGACTTAAGTCTTTTGCGAGTGTCCAATAAAAAATATATATCCCTTGAACTGAATTTCGATTGCACAATTCGATTTCATTTCTCGGGTATGCAAGAATTGTCTACACCTGACCGTATCGGCTAAGAGACTATGACATACTTATTCCTTCCTTTTGCCTTGTCTCTTCAATTCCAAAGATTCACGTTCCTTCCACCTCCCGCGTGTCCGTTGCGTCCTCCTGAACTTGTCTCCAATTCGTCTGTCTTTAATATTAATCCCTCCCTGGTTCCTCCTGTGGTGGCCATTAACAGCTAATATGTTGTATACGGTTGTTTGGTGGGCAGGGGCTTCCAGTGCAACCAACGATTTCTTGCTTTTCCGACCTCGCACACAGATGGGTTCCTTGTAAGAGATATTTATATCTTACAATTAAGATATGTTTTAGATATCCAATTAATATATTATTGCATATGGTTACATATGGTTATGAATATCAGTCTTTTATTAGATAATTTATTTTGTTAGTGAAACCAGCTCCGGTCAGCCTAGTTACATGTAAACTTGATACAGCTTAGATATTGATACATGTTTAATTTTCTTCAGGGTACTAAATATACGTAGATACGCTTCTCATATGTAGCTAATGGTAACAATTATTTAAGTACGGAGTGGGCTATAAATCTTGCTTGACATTTTACGACATCCATATTAAATCGTCGTCTGGAAAACTACGCGTGAGTACCCTAACGGTGACTTTTATGATGTTTTATTTAACTTCCATTTCTGATATTTATATTCATAGATATATGTTCTGCACGGTCTACGATTCGAAGATCACTGGACAAGGTGACTCGATGGTAATTTGACATCGCCATCCATTGGACAGCGTTCTAAGGACAGAACCTGCAGTTTAAAATGGGTCTGCTAGGTACCCCTAATTAAGTACCCAGTTGCAAATCCAGTTAGATCCACTCAGGAGCTTTTCCAGGAAATTAAGACCGACGACAAATGTGTGTTACGTTTTATGTGTGTGTGTTCAAATCTCGCTGCAACCGTAACTTTTTTTCTCGTAGTACTGAAATCAACACCGTGTGTTGTGTTGATTTACCACAAGAAGTGGTAGTCACGCTGGGACACCGCATTGTGTTGAATTAACACAGCTATTTTTTACTGTGTAAGATTTTAAGGATAAGTAATGAAGTTATTATTCTGATCATAGGTTAGTATTTATTGTACCCTAAGGTATGACAAAGTGTTCCCTATGGGTGAGTAATCAAATGTTCCTGGGTTCGATTCCCGGTGGAGAAACAAGTGGTTCGAACCCCACGTCAAAACTGCAGTTCCCGTCCATAGGATGTCATCTTCACCTGATGGAAGACAATGGCAAAACTTGCCCAGGGATCTTCGGGTCAGTACTTGCCTCCGGGCCTAACACCCATCATCATCATCATCAAGGCATGAAAAATCTCCACGGACATGATTATTGTTATTATTATGATTATCGGATATAGTTACTGAATTATAACTGTAATTAGTGTTTAATCTTTTATCATTATACCTTTCTGTATTTGCTCATAATTATGAATACATTAAAATGCAAGTTCTCATTAACAATTGTTTCATTTATTACTTGTTTTCTTCTTACTCACACCCTTTCTGGCAGCTTCACAGTGTGAAAGATAGATGTCAGTAAAGTATTTCAAGCAAATCGATATCCATGTACCTCCGGCTGCCGCTATTGATCTAGGTCACAAGCAGACGAAACGAAGAAACATGTGGGAGAGAAAGTAAAAGAGGGAGCAGAAGATGGAATGTTCCAACAATCAACAGGTGCATCAATTACAAAGTGCCACTCGTCTTTCTCTTTTGACGACAGATGGCAGTAACAAGCAACAGAGGAGATTTTCATACAAATGCTTCAAGGAGGGAGGAGAGATCATCAGTTGCTTCCCTACGCATCGCTTCGTACCCATATCTCATCTCAACCTTTACCACTAAAGAGAGATGATGTGGGAGTCGATGGTGGGAATGAAGCTACTCAGCTGGAAGACGTGGAATGTATGGTGGCAGAGGGGGGTAAGGGGAGTGATTTGTGTGTGTCTGAAAGCATTAATGGTGTGTGTGTGTGAGAGACACAGAGAAGACGTGAATGAATTATATTTCAGATCGAACCTAAACCTAGTCTATTTTCTTTCCGTTATTACGTACCCTTGCTTATGCATGAAACGTCCTGCATAATTTACACTCTATAAAGACATTTTATTTTAAATATGTAAGATATTTACTTATTTTATCATGGCGTTATCGCTTAGTAAAAACACATCAAATAAAATATTTTTCTACAACATATATCACTTCTCGTTATAACCTTGCTTGGATATCTTCAACTGAAAATGAAATATTAGGTTGGTGCAATTAAATGTCCTGTCTCACTTACAAATGCCACGAAGATGCAATGTAAGATTTCTTTTTCAGGTATGTAGATTGTATGTGCGTCAATGCGTGCAATGTAAAATAAAGTAACTTAAAGATTTCTTTGACATAAGGGCATCAGGATAATCTTATACACATGATTTATCCTCTCGTAGCATGCAGCCATAAATTATACCTGTGGTTACCTAACGAAGCGGATACGATAATGGATTCTTCAAACAAAGCGTTGACGCCAGAAAAAAAAAAATAGTTTAGTATTCAATATTGTTCTGTTTTGGTCGCAAGCGTTGGAGATAATTACAGCTTATATAACAAGAATAAAGCAATTCTTGTAGCGTCACGACAGAATCTATTCTTCAACTTTGTATTCATTTCTTTTTATTTTACTTACATATATAAGCCAGACAGGCAGACAGACAGACAGACTTACATTTTTTTTTGTCTGAGAATGACATGAGACCGGCTAAGGTATAGCTGCCTCTTTGTTTCATGAACGTAAGTTAGATACAAAATTTAATGGTAATTTCACGGACAGGAGACATCAAAAGTATTTTAACTTTGATTTCTAAAAGTATCTTTTGCAAGTAACTTGGGAATGAATTGACAGATTTAAGTACTGTATTCAGTAACTTACCAAACAGTGCTTTCTATTTTATTTGCAGGAGAAATATTTATCAATGTTTTTGTTAAAGATCATTTAAATATTTCTATTTCTATTATACTATTCGAGCCTCTTGCGTGGCCCCATCGGTAGGTCTAGTCAGTGCGAGCGGACCCTGGTTCGATTCCCGATGGAGGCTCAAAGTTTCGGTGTTTATCCTGCATCGTGAGCATAACTGGGAAGCTTGTTGAATAAAAGAAGTAGCGGACTTGGGTCACAAAAGTCAGACACAAATCTTCAAAGAGACGTTACCGTCTATTTGAAAGTTATAAAACCGTATGACAATCCAGAGCCTTTAAGGCGCTGTCCCACCGCTCAATTTAGTTTAACTCACTAAAACTAATTTTATTGTTTGAATGTAGATAATTTTGAAGGTGTATGGTTAGAATGCTCAGGGTGTTATTTGCCACCTAAAGAGGTAGGGGGGAAATTTACAGGAAAATATTATATGCGTATTTCAGTACCTCATAATAAGGAATGGGGCTGCAGGGGCTTATGGGTAACTGAAGCCTCCCCACAATATACCTTAGGCACCCTGTAGACTCCAGTTTTGTCAGTATTCTTCATTTGATACACTAAACTTAAATCACGTCCCCACAACTTTTTGAAATGAAATATTGTAGCCTCCCACAAGCATTTTTATTCTGGCGCTATCGCTTATCATAACTTAAGAATTAAGACGGGTAAAACAGCGATGATAAGCGGGAAAAACTTAGGCCTGAAAATTTGTTCCATATTTGTTTCCCATTTTGCCTTTTTCTTTCGAAATAGAGAAATCACTTAGTTTTAAAAAAGTCACTCGGCGAAATGAATTTCACGCCAACGACGAATCTGTATTGTACAAGAAAACTTTTGATAATTTTAAGCATCCAACATGATTTTGCAATGGTTTCGATGTACTTAATCTTGCCCATTGTATCCCGCCCCCAGAAATTAAAAAAAGAAGGTTACTGTACATATAATACAACCAGAGATGAAACGGGACTAGGCTTGTGCCCCGGCATGACCCGATGTGCGCGATTTCGGCTCGGTGATCCTGAGTTTTCAGTTATTTCCTTGCGTGTGAACAGTGTTTCTTTCAGGAGAGACCGGGACCGGAGGTGTTAACCCCAGAGAACGATAAATACGACGCC
>JAGDQP010064897.1:0-11500 GCA_022664845.1 Lepisma saccharinum | reverse complement strand
CACCATCCTATGATCACTGGAGATTTTGAAACTGTTCAGAACAGATACGTCTTGTAGAATTTGTCTGTTGTTATTCGATAGAACGTAGTCTATTTCGTTTTTGGTCCCATTTGGGCCTTTCCATGTCCACTTCCTCTGGGGCGGTTTCTTGAAAAATGTATTGGAAATGAACAGTCTGTTGGCTTCTGAGAATTACACTAACTTCTCTCCTCTCTTGTTTCTTTTGCCAAATCCAAAGTTTCCCACTTTCGTGTCACTGCTCTGCTTGGTTCCTACTTTCGCATTGAAGTTTCCCATTACAATTTTGTAATGCGATTTGCTACTATCCAAAATCTTCTGTATCTCCTCGTATAGGTCTTCGATTTCCTTCTCCGGATGTGACATTGTTGGAGCATACACTTGTATAATTTCTATACTGTCTGTATCTGTTGTTTATTGTTACTACTACCCGTGCGATTCTATCTGAAATTCCTTCAATTTCTGTGATCCGTGACTTCAGGTCTTTATTAATTATAATGCCAACGCCTGTCGCTTTTCCAGTTTCTGTTCCTTTGAAGTAGAACGCGTGCCCTGACGGTAGTTTCAACTGTTCTTCATTCTTCCTCCACACTTCTGATAGTCCTATGATGTCCCACTTAATCCTCTTGAGTTCATTCTCCAACTCTTCTAATTTGTCCTCTCCTGCAAGTGACTGGCAGTTGAGAGTCGCCACGTATAGGTCCGTTCGAGTTCCTGTGTCGGTGTCCTGGCAGTCTACAGTCCAAAGCCGGGCATTTTGACCCTCTGACTTCCTGCAGGACTGACCACTGTCGTTGCCAGCTGCATTCCGTCCTCCGGGCAATGAGTACCTCCGAGGCTGTTTCCTTACTTATACCATCATGTGTAAAGAAAGGAGGGGTGCTGACTTTTGACTCACCACGCTGTCATCTAATGCGGGTTGGTGAGCAGCTCATCCATGTTCGTTCACCAAGCAGTTGCCTGGGTACTACCAGGCCCCACGACGTGAACGTATGGATTGGACATTAGGCGACTACCCCGGTCGGTTCCCGTACGAGAAATTAAGGGGTCTCCTCCCAGTTAGTGGCAGAAGTCGTAGGGGCGACAGCCCCGGTGTGCCGGTCCTGTCCCTGTTTCCCGGCCGATATATATATCGAGCTCGTCGTAGCCTAGTCGGTAGCCCGCTCGACTTCAGAGCGCCTGTTTGTATCAGCTCTAATTGGTGTTGGATTCATAATATGAATTTCCTAAAGTAAACCAACCTATGAGTTCAAGAGTTGATTTCTTTAGTATTTTGATAATAGAATTGATTTGGAAATAAATATTATATATATAATAAATCACAGCCATATTCAATCCACTAGTGGATGAGGCCTCTTCCCGAAGGGAGTAGTTGGCTGACCAGACGGGTTGGGGGGTGAGAGTCGAAGCTCTCACTGTGATAGCCACTGCTTTTTTATTCACAGCAGCTCCCCAATTGTCCTCACGATGCTGGGTCAGGCTAATTTGTTGTACAGTTAACTAAGTAGTTTTTATCTAGATGAATGTCACAATTTTTGGGAATTTAATATTAATACACTAACTGTATTTTGAAAATTAATTTCTTTGATATCAGTGAGCGGAACAGTGCGCGCAGCCAGCTCCCAGCCGACCCGACGAAGCATGGTGCCAAGTAGCTTTACACGAAACACCAAAAAAAAGCGCACAACAGTTAAATCACCACTTTCAAGACACTACTGTTTACTTAGTAATTACTCCAGTACCACCAAATTACACACGTTTGCTAGGAAGGACATCTTCTATAATACAGTACTATCAAACCTCAAGTCACTGGGTTCATGTAGTGCTGAGTTATAAGCCCCTAAATTTAGGTTTTGGTCGTGTAATAACCACTCACTGACTGACAAATGTTTTACATGTTTCCGTCTATCTAGAAACACGAAATTTTGTATAAAGGTGTATGGCCCTGGGTAGGTAAAGGAAAAAATCCGAAATGTTGAAAAGGATGCCATCTTGGATCCAACATGGGCGCCAAACACATTGTTGTATAGAATACACAGCCTAAACCGCTGGGGCTATTGAATTGAAATTTGGTATTGAGGTATAATATCACTAATAGATTAAGAAAATATTTTTAAATCTTCTAAAAGTTGCCATCATGAATCCAAAATAGCGGACACTAAAAATCCATTTTCCACACCGTTTGAGATAGGGAAATGAAATTTGGTATGAAGGTACATGATCACTAGTAGTTTAGAAACATATTACAAAATGTTGAAAAAGTCGTCATCTTGGATCCAAAATGGCCAGCAAACCCATTTTTGTATATAATACACAGCCTAAACTGCTGCAGCTAGAAATATCAAATTTGGTATGAAGATACATTATCACTAGTAGGTTACTAAAAATATTACACAATGTACCCAAAAACGTCCCCTAGGGGGACACAATAACCCCTCAAATTGTAAAATCAATAAGGGACACAGGAATAGTATAGAAAATATAACTGTTCTGCAATCTTTTTCATTAGCTATATAACTTGTTGCGAAGTGAACATTTTGTGAACGAGATCAAGTTACTTATAGTGTAAAATTATAGACGTTATTTTTGTTTTTTGTTTTCAGTGAAATATCGTAAACAGTAAGTGGCCACAAACGTTTGGTTTGCGCTCTATAATGTGTTAATCAATGAAAATGGTTTCTGGCCATTAACTATATGGTTCGAGCTAAGAAATGAAAAATAAATGAGAGAAAAGAACATGAAAAATAGTAATATACAAACAAAACCTATCCCTAAATAGAAAATTATATTTACAAAAAGTTGTGATATCCGAATCCAAAAACACTCCGTGTCAAAAACAAAGCCAAGTTCATATCCTAAGCAGTACAAAAATGAGAGAGTTTTCAGCATACGGAAGTTGTGATATATAAAATTGGCCAAGTTCTTTCGTAAGTAGTTCTCATATAAATTTAGCTAAGTTTTATGCAACAAATTAATTTTCCTTATACTGCTCACATGACTGGGATTGTTTTAAGAACTTGGCTAACTAGTCTGGCAATTCTACTGAAACACTGTACCGTTCAATTAAATTCCAGACCAGTTCTTAAAACAATCCCAGACATGTAAGCAGTATAAGGAAAATTAATTTGTTCCATAAAACTTCGCTACATTTATACGAGAGTTACCTAGGAAAGAACTTGGCCAATTTTATATATCACAACTTCCGTTTTCTGAAACCTTCTCTCTTTTTTTTTTTTTTTTTTTTTTTTTTGTACTGCTTAGGATATGAACTTGGCTTTGTTTTTGACACGAAGTGTTTTGGATTCGGATAAATAATAATTGGTATAGTTCCGTAGTACAGCGCGCCAATGGATGGTGTGAATGAGCATTACGGTGGTTTATTTAGCTTTTGTTGATAATATTTATAAACTATTGTATTCTTGCTCTTGGTTGTTCTCAGTGATCATCATCATCATCATCATATTAAGACGTTTTCTATTCACTGCTGGATGAAGGCCTTCCCCTTTTCTCTCCACATATCTCGGTCTGCTGCTATCCTCATTATTTTGTATTATTATAATTAGTAATAGCAGTAGTAGTAGTAGTATTTGGGCGGGTAATGCTCTGCAAATTACGAAGGGTGCCGAATCTTTTTATCGCCATTACAATCAACAATTTTATAATCCTAGACCCAATATACACAATGTGATTCGTGTGTTTACAGAAATCCAAGCTGAGAGCAAAACTAAGATCGTCTCCGTAAACATGAATCAATATAATAAAGTTTACAGGGAGAGAAATCCATCTTTCTTCAGCGAGAAAAATACCAGTGTTCCGGAAATACAAGTGCAAGTCGTTTACTTCACTTTCTCGAGGCAATTGGTTACCGATTTAGCTGTAGATAGCTGAGGAGGTAACAGGCAACAGCTCGCTTCAGTCCATTTTTTACATAAAAAAGGTTTTGTTCATTTTAAGACCTGAATAAAGAGCTGCATAATAATACAAAGTAATTTTCTGATAGAAGTACTTATCCCATCGTAATATGTACTTCCTTGATAAAATTACTTTGCACGATGATTCACTACAGCTCTTCTAAAAGGTCTTAAAGAGGACAAAACTTTTTTTTTAATCTAAAAATTGACTTGTGAGCTTTTGCTTGTTACCCTCCTCGGTTGCAGAACAATGTAACCTGCATGTAAAGTATATTCACGACTTATAATAAAATTGACACAGATGAAGTTCTGTCTCATTTGACTTACTTCTTAAATCAACAGGTACCTAATTGACATGGAAAAATTGAAATAAAATAAAAAACCAATCGACTCGAAAACAAGCAGAAACGTCGGTAATCGATTTAACAATGAGCGTAATTGATAAACATAATTCAATTTTGTTCTACATCATTCTGTAGAAGCATGTTTCACATTGTAGAGGAAAGTGCCCAAAACCAGCCCCCCATTTTGTTTTTGAATTTAAAAAAATACAAAACAGTTAAAAAAAATATATATTTCCAAAGCATGACATATTTAATTTGTAATGTTATGCACCCTTTACATTTTACACTTAGAAAATATAATGACAGATGTACACGTCCTTTTTAGATCCAGCACAATCCTCATGGAACCACTGCGAGCACATAAGGCACATGACCCAAACTTTACACATAATACAAATACAGGCAGAATTTAAACATGTAAAAATAAGGGGTCCGGTTTAGGCAATTGAAAAGGGGTCCAGTTTGCGCGACTCTAGCCAAAATTTTGTTAGCCCAATAACATTTTTAACCAAACATCTAAATGAAACGGTTTAATGATAAACATTAACCTTAAACCTTAGCATTTAAGAATATATATAGGTCGAAAGGCTTACCTGTCAATATCTAGGAGAAATAACGAAAAATATAGCACAAAAACTTTTTCCACTGACAAAACACGTAATGGCGGACTGATAAGCAACAAGTGAAGCGGGCGACGTATGCGCTACAGAGTGGTAGAAGCCTAAACTACTATTTACACTTGGTCACTCTAAAGTTCAAGAGAATGCAGAGCCAGGAGACCGGGGTCCGCTTTAGTGGGGGGAGTCCGGTTTAGGGCACTTCCCTCTATATATACTGGTTCTCATACAGACTTCCTTAATTTACATTAAAAAGTTACAAACTTGGCAACATTTTGTGTGCTCGTTGTAGTTGAAATGATTGACAGGTGGAAAGAAAAGGTAGGAACTGTGCGTTTGTGGACTACACCCGTGATAGTATGCCATTAACATAAAACCTTGCATTAACATTTACCTTCATATTGGCGTAATGAAACAGATGATTGAATTTACGTAGTTGAAAGGACACTTATTTAACTCCTAGAATATTTCTTCCACAGATAATTTCTCTTATAAACTATGGGTTGACATCATATTTTATGATTCTAGCAATGATTCGCAATACTGTTCAGTGTATTTTTTCTTTTCTTTTTTCCATTCGTCTAACTATTTCTTTATCCTGGCCAAAGTCCGTGTCACAGGGTATAAATGAATGCCCACAGATCAGAAAGTGTTCAACAATAGTCTTCAATATTTCAAGTTTGGTTAGAGACAGTAACATTCGTAGCAACATGTCATTCCTGTTCTGTCCGCCACACCCATCACTAAAGATGATTAGATTTTCGGTACCTTCAGAGTTATACACATTAAAGTTGTCCGACCATGTATATCCATGTCTATCACACACTATTTACCGGAAAGTAATTGGCTACTTACCGAAAATGTTTGACTGGTGTCCTTGCTCTGTGAAAACCCGGCGGCGGCACTTCTTGTTGCTGGGTCAGTCCACGTCAAATCTTCCAACAATGGGTGCATCATTATTTGAAAAACATCTTAAATGAATTCCTGCATGTCTGAGGATATTAGAATCACTTTCGAAAAAAAAAATGTTATGCCCTTATTTTCCCGGGGCGACCATATTTCCAACTTGGCGGATGGCGTTTTTTTTTGCTCCCGTAGACATGCACAGAAACCTGAATATCTCAAAAACTAGAAAAGCTAGAGATCTGAAACAGAAACCGTTCTGTAGTTTCTGAAGCGTTCTTTGAAGATCTGGAAGCACCTTTTCTCAAAATTAATTCTTTTATTCTAAAAAATTAGGCTGAGAAATGAGTAACGAATTGAATAAAATTAGATTTTTAAGGCGTTGAATATAAGGCTGCAACATTTTCTAATTAGATCTACCAATCGACTGTCTGCATGCAAAAACTCATAGTCTTAAATCACATAGTTTTTTTCTTCTACAGGGATTCAAACATGGCCCTGCCATGAAAGAGTCCGGATTTCGGGCTTAAATTTCTCAGATGGGTCCTTATGAAAAAATCTGAAATTTGGTGTCAAAGAAATTTTGTATGTGCCCAAGTCACAGAAGAGGTTATTTGGAATAGGTTTAGTGCAAGCGGATTTTCTCCGTCATACTATACAAATTCAAATGTGCTATCTTCACAAAGGATACCATTTTTTTCCTGTGAAGCAGTTGAATATATGACTGCAATTTTTTGTAATGTTTACATCTACCAACTGACTGTCTGCATGCAAACAAATCATTACATTGAATTACACCACTTATTCCACGGAGTTTCAAACATGGTGCTGTGCGAAAAACTGTTGTTGGATTTCGAGCTAAAATATCTCAGATGGATTTTCATGAATAAACCTGAAATCTGGTGTCAAAGAATCCTTGTTTGTGCTCAACTCACAAACCAAAATTTCAACTTCTATTTCGAAGTGGTTTGGTCAGTGCAAGCGGATTATATGTGTATATGTAAGGTAAAGTTTCACAAATTGTATCGACACCTAAGTTGTACCACTTGTATTTTTGACAAACCACTTGCACAGTGGCACTACCAACAAGAGGATATGTGTATTAGTACGTGTTGTAAACCTACACGGAATACGCTGAGTGTAGAAACCACGCAACTAAAGAAGAGTGTTGTTAAATTTCATAAGAGATAGTAATTTGAATGAACAACTAAGTCTCCTCACAGTCACAGACGTATGAATTTTATTGCACGGACGTACCTTAAAACACGTATTCCTTATCTCATATGTTAATAGTATAAACAGTTATAAGTTAATTATTTCTCATCTTTGGGGCACAAAGCAGCGTTAAAGTAAAAATGGCCATATCTTATAAAATGTACCACCAGGTTTCTTCCTAAAAAGACCTTAAGTTGAACAAGAAACCCGAAGAGAGTAATGGTAAGAAATGTGCAGTAGTTGCCAGAAACAACTCAACTGGTGCCGCGGTGGTTCAGTGGTATAGCGCTCATCTCTGGTGCGTGGAGTAGTCGGTTCGACCCCGGCTCGTTCCATGTGGGCTTTGTGGTAGACAAACACCGTGTGCGTAGATTTTTCTCAGACTTGTCCCGTTTCCTCCTACTTTCTTCATTCCACCAATTCTCTCATTATAATCATCCATTCGGTCGGAGCCAAAGTTGTCTAAAGGTCTTGAATAAAATTCAATTCAATTAAGGTATTGCATTATATGCGAAGAATGAAGGTATGATCCAGTGTGTGAAGTGTTGCGCATGGTTTCATACCAAATGCATGAACGTAAGTACAAAGAAGAGTCCAATTTATAATACTAGTGGTACAATTTATAGAACCTTCCTATAAATTGTACTACTTTATGTCTTCACACTTTTTCCATCACAGCTTCTATACCATAACACCTGGAGTTTTCAAAATCGATACGTATATGCTTAAGAGACCAAGTTACAATATACAGTCATTATATTATCTAGTATTATATTATGTACAAATCAAAGAAATTTTGAAAGTGGCACAATTTATAAGACTTTACCTTTGCTTCATATTACTACGTTACTTGAAATGAACAATTTTAACTCTCATAAACTACCTTCTATTGACCAAAACACTCGAAAATAAAAATTGTAAATTTTACTGCGATTTGAGCACATTCACCGCTCCCTTGAGACGAAATTTCAGATGTTTCCGTGAGGATCCATTTGAGAGATATAAGCCCGAAATCCGGCATTTTTCTGCAAAGAGGCATGTTTGACTGAAACCTTATGCAAAAAAATTAAAAATAAATAAAGGCTGTATGATTTTGCCACGGTTGGTAGTTCTAAACATTACAAAAAATTGCAGCCTTATATTCAACTGCTTTACAAAAACATGGTAGTCTTTGTAAAAAAAACCCACATTCATATTTGCATGGAATTATAGAAAAAATTCGATTACAATGACCAAACCATTTTGCAATAAAATTTGCAATTTCTACTGTAAGTTGGGCACATAAAAGACTTTCTCAATACCAGACTTCAGATTTCTTTCTTGAAGACCCATCTGAGATATTTAAGCCCGAAATCCGGCAGATTTCGGCGCAGAATCATGTTTGAACCCCCGTAGAAAGGAAAGGTATAATTCAACGCAATGATATTTTGCAGGCAGATAGTTGGTTGGTAGATCTAAATATATTCCAAATTTGCAGCTTTATATTCAACTGTTTCACAGAAAAAAATAGATAATAAATACCCTTTGTGAAAATACCAAATTTGCATTTGTATAATTTGACGGAGAAAATCCGCTTCCACTGACCAAACCACTTTGAAATGAGATTTGCAATGTGAGTTGGACATATACAAAGTTTCCTTAACACTAAATTTCAGAATTTTTCATGAGGACCCATCTGAAATATTTAAACCCAAAATCCGGGGCAGGGTCAAGTTTGAATTTCCGTAGAAAAAAAATGGGTATGATTTAAGGTCCTGATTTTTTTTTTTTTTTTTTTTTTTTGCATGCAGACAATCGGTTGGTAGGTCTAAATATTAGAAAAAGTTACAGTATCATATTCAACTCCATAAAAATGCACTTTTATATAATCCGTTACTCATTTTTCAGCCAATTTTTTTGAATAAGGGAATTCATTTTGAAAAAAAGGTCCTTCCAAATCTTCAAAGTACGATTCAGGAGCTACACAACGGATTTTGTTTCAGCTCTCTAGCCTTTCTGATTTTTTTAGATATTCAGGTTTCTGTGCACGTCTACGGGAGCAAAAGATGCCACCCGCCATGTTGGAAACATGGTCGTCCCGGTAGAAATAAGGGCATCGTATTATTTTTTTTTCGAAAGATGTTATGATATCCTCAGACACCTAGAAACTCATCTACAAAAAATAAGACGTGTTTAAGATCTTCAGCAAAGTATTCATGGCCATTGTTTCGAGTACTTATCTGCCATCTATCAACGCAGCGGTATCTGTTTGGACAAATTTCTAGGGGTCGCCATAGCAACGAATATCTGTGACAGAAATCAACACAGAACTATACGTAATATGTAGCAGCAGAAAGGTTGATTCAACAGTTCGACGCCTGATGATTATACTGACATATCTCCATAGGAATATAATTTAGGCTAGGGTATTTCAAAATCATGATGACGTCTCCTTGCACCAAATGACAAACTTTTGTCTTAACTAACCTGAAATGAATGATCATGTGAATCGAAACTTGATGAACAGGAACAGTCGCTGGTGTTGTCACCGGATAAGGACTCTCACTGGAGTCGGCATAGTCACCGGAACTGGAACCTTTCAATAATAAGTTTACAATTTGGGAACCATGGAAATTAAAAAGGGGTACCACCATGTTCTTGGTATCTTTAAACTCGTCTTTTCAACTAGAACAACCTGGTTGGTATCATGGTAGAAGGAAGACAAGGTAAGTCCATCAGCAGACGCGCTAGCGACCTAGACTGCGCATGACGTCAGCTTCTACACACAGGCTCTCACGCAAAAGAAGACCCATCCGCTTGTTGCTGCTTGGAGTTCAACGTTTAAAATAGTTGATTTGATACTCATAGCATAAATAATGTTGTTTAGAAGTGTTTTCCTCAACTGCGAATATCTTATTACTAGAATTTATTTAGTGTATTCTGCTTTTTTTTCTACTTTCCCTGAAAAACTCACTGTTGATTAGACAAATTTCCTCACCTCCGTAGAGGTACTGTCTGTTGTGCGTTCTTTTTAAAGTTGTTTCCCCATTTGGCCTAATCTTGTGGTAAGTTTGTAAATAATCTTATTTCACCGAGATTTTCAAGTCTACGATTCTCTCTCTGTCTCTTCTGTAACCACAAATTCCTTTCTTCTCTTTGATTGTCCGTATCACGTGGAAGAAGTAAAGTTGGAACAGCATCCTTCTTCAATTTCCTTCTTTTCTTTGGAGAATAATTCATAACCTTTTTTTTTGCATCCTTTTGCATTTGGCCTCTTCGTCGAAATGCAAAGAACAAATGACAGCAAAAAATATAAACGAAAGCTACTGACTTTATCGCAATATTTTAAATAATTATGAAAATCTTTCTCATATAAATTAAGAAAATCAAGGATACAATAGTTTTGAATAGGAATAGACAGACAAATAAACCAATATAAAATTTAAATGTACATCAGTTAACATGTTACATGCTTTAACAAACTATTTTCATGAAATCTAAATTGAGTAGGCTACGCATGGTCGTTAGGAGGGAATAAAATTTCTGCTGTCCGTAATAATAATAATAGAATTTATTTATGCCCTTTAGGCATCTGTGGCTCAGGACGGGTGGGGCAGGGATTGAAAAGGTGTTGACCAGGGCCTAATTTAAAAGTACAATCACGGCATTTGCCTGGTATGACAGGAAAACCCCTGGAAAAACTCAGTCCGCCGTGGGGTTCAAACCCGTGTACCTCCCCACTGCCGCTCCACGGCTGCCAAGTCCGCGAAGCTACCGCCTGGACCACGGCATCCGGGTAAATAATAATAATAATATGAACTTGTTATATACTAGGCAAAACAAGAAGGTACAAATCATGCAATAGGGATCCTCTATTCTGAAAATACAAACAACATTATAAAGACCATACATACCAAGAGGTGCGCTTTCATGAAAAATACAGCTTTATGTCATTCTTACTCAAGCTACTAATGGAGCGAGTTAATATTTTTTATATCAATTTGAACAAACGTATTAACAATGCTTTGTAACCTAAAAGCCTATTATTTACTCAACAATCAATACTTACAGTCCTTAATATCATGAATGCATTAACTAAGAACTTTTTAAATTTTATTAGTGGCATTTTCATTGTAGAAAGTTCTCAAAAAGTGCAAATATTAAAAAAGTGTGGATGGGCATTTGAGAATAGGCCTATATGAAATTGTCGTTTAATTAATATGAAATAAGTAACAATTTTAGTGCATAACGTGTCAGCTTATGGTATACTTAAGCTGATTTAATAAAAATTAAAAGTGAAGTGGTTGTGGAAAATGCGCAGAAAGTGATCTAAAACGAACTGTACGTAATGCGAACTTCGGTAAATACGAAGTAAATGTGTACAGAATGTGCATTATGGAACACAAGCTTGTAAGAGAACATATTGAGCACACGAAAAGATCATAATTTGTCAGTAGGTTTCTCAAAAAGTTCAAACGGATTCACATTAAGATCAGCTTTGGTGAAGTATTTG
>JAGDQP010064895.1:0-11501 GCA_022664845.1 Lepisma saccharinum | reverse complement strand
CATTGCCTTCATGTTGATGTAATTAGTTGTGTGTAACTTCTTATGCCTGCAGCCGCGTTTAAACCTTCAACCTTCCGGTTAGTTCTTCGTCAATCTAACCACTAGACTATCGAGCCATGTTGATACTGACGAGTATTTTTACTATTGTGTTACGAAGGCTGTTTCTGTAGAAAAAGTCATTCGCATTGGCTTGTCTTCGACACTGGGATCATAGATTGGATCTCGTGTCAGAACTATGAAGGCTGCTTCGTCGGTTTTTCTTTTTCATCCTATCCCGCCTGAAAATTCACAACATTGCTGACACGTGAGAGTGTCGTAATGTGGCAATACTTTGGAGTTATGATCTGCGTTGGTAATTACCCACTGTGGAACCCCCAATTAATCAGGAAACCATCAGTTATTCTACTTTCTGCTTAATGAAATGATAAGTAAATAAGTTCCTTAAAAAATAAAAGTTGAGGTGGCCGCGTTTCGAACCAGAGTCCTCTAGCATACTGATCCGATGCCCTCCTCATTTTTTTAATTTTTTTTTAAACTTGGTTCGCCCTAAGCAGGTTTTACGTACCTTTTTAAACTTGTCTGGAACTTGTTCTCTCATAAATCTAATTTAAAATCAAACACACACAAAGATCCAATCCACGATCTAGTAGTCGAAAGACAATTGCGTTTAAATTCTGGACTAACCTGATCGACCCACTAGGCTACAAAGCCAGTCGGTGCTCAAGGTTTTCCGAATGATATGTATAACTTCAACAGACTGTTAATAGAGTGTGTATACATTTGTGTATATTCGCGCGTAAAAAAGAGGGCTAATAGCGGGTAGGTTGGGGTGATAAATGGCCCAGTGAACCAACTCGTAGGGTTACATGACACTTCGTTAATAAAGGTTCCATTGGGAGCTCTTTTTATCGAATTGTTAGCTCCTTATTTTTTGAAAAAAGGGTAGCATATCTTATGGTTCCCCAGTGAACTAGAATTTATTCATGGCCTTTTGGTATCTTTGCCTCAGGCCAGGATGTGGTAGGTAAGGGATGGAGAAGGCATCGACCAGGGATTTTCTTAAGGTACCACCCCACAATTGCGTGGTGAAACTGTTGGAAACCCTGAAAAAGCTCAGTCAAAATAGTCGGCCACAGTGTTCGAACTCGGATACCTATTGCCTATCCAAAGTCCACGACGTAAAAAGTTGATAACAACAAAACAGTTGCGCATCGTAAAAACAATTGACAGTTTAGCCGCATTACGTGTCTTGTACACAACTGAATTAATTTTTAAAAGCACATCTTGGTCAGGTCGATATAGGAATGAGAATAAGAATGTAGGATGGGAGGAGAGGTTGCCTGTGGCTATGTGTAAAGGTACTTTCTGGATATTTACTTCTTGTGAGTGAGAAAACCTAATTGAAACACCAGTCAGGTAGGCAGATGTTCAAGGACAGATCCTCTACATATTTCAGGATATGATTCGGTAGTTTAGGACATCCCTGGGATGTATCATCGGGATGATTTAGGAATGTCCCAGCATGACTTCCAAAGGACACGTTACGGACCTCCTAAATATCCCGGGATACGACTCGGCAGTTTAGGAAGTCCTTCGGTCGTCCCTAGAACACTGGTCCTATCTGGGATGATGTCTATTCTTCTAGAATTCTGTCTACCATCGTCAATTTAATTCATATTAACAGAATTAAGAGATAATATTAATAACAATTTATATTTGAGACTCTATTTTCATGATTAAATCATAAAATGTTTTCTAACAATAGTGTTGAAAAGTCTCTATGCTTAAGAACGGAGTCCATTATAATATTCCTTCTTCAGACTATTATACTGTTCCTTTTAGCTTCCTTGATCATTGATAGTGAAGCTATAGCAAAAAGAGCTTACAACTTCGATCGGTCCGTCTCTCCGTCCGTGCCCAGAAATTAAATCTCAGGAACTACAACGTGTAGAGAGATGCTTGAGGTGTTGTTGGAAGGATATTGGTTAGCCTTGTTCACAATTGCCAGAACAGTCTTGATTAGTAGAGTGGCTCAGTGCTGTCAACTCGATTTTTAAAATCCAATTGTTCAAAGTGCTTCCATTCCGTTATACCTATCTCCGCCAAACTTGGAATAAACGGGTTTCCACCCAAGAGAAAATTACCCTGTGTGTCCACGTCCCCCAAACACCCCAATTGCCACTGTTGACAACATAAATTATGTTCTATAAAATTCATTTTAGTTCCTTCCATTACGTTAGACGTAGCAGCAGTAAACTTGGCTTAAACATTATCCGACACTATACAAACAAACTCTGGGTGACCCAGTCCCCAAGCGCCCGGTTGTCAGTGTTGCCAACCCGGTTCCAGAAAATAAATGAACCACAAAATATAACACTGTGGTTGAGATGTCGTTAAAAATGTCTTGGATAGACTAGCTCACAGCCACCAGGATGGCTTTGCTTGGTGCAGTAGCCTAAAGTTTACATTATCATATTTACATTCAGTGACAAATATATGGCAGTCTGCTCTAGCCAAGGAACAAATAAGGATTTGGTTTACATCTGTTGTGCATTTACCTGTAATTTATTAGTTACTTTGTTCCTTTTATTAGTGCTGACATTCAATTTTTCCACTTCCCCAATTCGTGTAGAGCATTACCAGAGTTCCTTGGTCTTATTTTTTTCACGCTTTCATTTCCCACAGTGATCCATTCACTATGTTTTGTGTTACATGTTCCCCTTTCATTGTATTCTCTTGTATGAATTTCCGGAATGATCATGGCTGGGGTTTCCGTCCGATTGTTCCACTTGCATTGCCGGAAAGTTAGGTTTTACTCCTGATGTTTCATCTTGAATATTCACACTATTTGCATTAACTATTTTGCTAACAGATTTATAAGTTTTGTGTGTTTGTAAGGTGTTATGGTTATAAATAATTCTGCACTGCCCTTATACACTGAAAGTATCTGAAGTTACGCTGGAACCACGCCCGCGTAGGTTTTCTTGTTATTATTATTGATTGCAATATGTCCATTAATTTACTATTTTGCTGCTTTAAGACAATAAATTCGACTTCCAATGCCTCAAATTCTGCATTGCGCCTTAGGTTTAATTTTACACTCATGTTCTTGACAGCACCTACTAGAATTACAATTAAATTGCTTATTTAAAACTATAGGTAAAATAGCTACTCCTGTGCGATACGCATGCGCCGTGAACAGCGCATGGGGAATGTGGAGGTAGTGCTCCACATATTCGCGACCTACGGTACGAAATGAGGTGGAGTGGTCAGTCCAACGCTCGACCTCATTTACCTTCCCAAGGTGCACAGGAGTACCAAGGACATTCTAGTACTCAATTTGATAGGAGGTTGAATGGACTTTAGAGCGCCAGGCATGCGAACACTGCTAGTCATGAGTTTTCTAATTCATTCCCTTCACCTTCTGTGTGATTTGAAAATCATTTATCTCTGTGAATTTTCCTATTAGATAGTGTTTTAGTAATGGTTGGAGTCACTGCTGTGTCATTCTTACTTCGCTGACAGCGTTGCCATTTGCATGTAGAATTAATAATAATAAATTTAGAAACGTTTCATTTATAGCCGTTCTCAACAGTGGCGAATTTAGTGGGGAGGCTAGAAGGGCTACAGCCCTGGGCGGCAAATTCTGACCAAATTTCAGAGGCGGCAAATTTTTGAAATTATGAAAAAGTTCAATATGAAGTTTGACAAAAATATTGAAGTTTACGCGATGGGAAGCCTGCAGAATGTACAGACGCAGGCCGCGTGTACCGCCCATGGAGAAAGGCGTATAGAGATGCCGCCCTATACATATAGTAGTTAGTATCCTGTGAACGGGGTCGCCAAAATGAACTTTTTTTTATTACGGTACGGTACTAGAGGTTGATTTTGGCGCTGAAGCTGACTATAACCAGCCATGATGTTGTTTCCGTATTCAGTTTGAAGCTCCCTTTATAAGTTTCTATCTCCAAAGTGTGCGTAATGGTGATGAATTATTATGCTACCTTAATCAACCACCAGTGTTGAAGAACCACGACGCTGTGCGAAGCCAGTTTACATGGAGAACAATTACTGGTAATGAGTTGTGTTCATTAGATATAGTTCGATTTTCTTTTAAATTTAAAGAAAGTTTAGAGCTGCTACTAAATTAACAATGTTTCCTTATTTCTAACCACATTACATTAGAACAGTGTGACACGATTAATTACGTGTGCGTGCCATACTAGCAATAAACCATGAGTGATGATAGGAAGCGTTTAAGTGGTGCTGTTTAAAGAAAAACAGCATTAGAAAAATTAGAAAAAGAACAGGAGGTAGTAAAGAAGACTGCAAAAATATTTAACATTTTTCGAAAACCAGAAACTGGAAATGGATAAGGGTCACCTGATAACAAAAGCAACGTGGAAACCCAAATATTTGGACAAACAATAGAATTGTCCCAAAACGAATTAGACCCAGCTACAACATCTCCTAATGCAGTAGAATTTGTAGCTAGTGGTGAAACTGGAACACCAACAACAGAACAAAAGGGAGATGATTTCAAGGACTCCAAAATTGAGTGTAAACCTAAACATGCTGAACTGGTAGACAACGAAGATTTTTCTAATTCCTCAGAGGAGCTCAAATACTACAGAACACTCCGAAAATATGACAACGATTTTTTGGTTGATTCTGCTTTGTGGCCTATCAATGATAAAACTCGAGAAGAAGTCATAAAAAATGGAATAAACCAAGAAAATACTAATTGGTGGGGTGGGAGCCACATCACTCAAACTCTGTTTAAAACCAGCTTAATCAATGGACAGGAAGTGAAACGATCTTACCTTATGTATTCTAAAAGTTCTAGAAAACTTTTTTGCATACCATACCAACGTTTTGGAGGAATTTTAAAGTTAGCAAAAGAAGGCTGCAATGACTGGAAACACGGAAATTAGTGTTCAAAAAGACATGAGAATTCATCAGACCATAAGTAATGCGTCTTAGTAATGAAGACAAGAATGACCATAGCAGGAATAATTAATTCTCAGCTTCTAACACAAATTGAGGATGAAAAACATTACTGGGGAAATGTTTTAAAACGAGTAGTTGCTTTTGATAGATCCCTAGTTGCTGCCGGTCCACCTTTAAAAGGGCATTTTGAGAGATTTGGGTCAACACACAATTGAGGAGACTTTATAACGTGTATAGAGTTAATATACGAATTTGACCCCTTCTTAGCGACCCACGTTTCTAAGTATGACAATTCAGGTCAAAGTCACACCTCATACTTGTACTCTACCACATACGAGGAATTTTTCAAACTGATGGGGCTAAAAGTCACGGAAGAAATAATATCTGAAATAAAAGCAGCTAAGTATTTTTCTTTAGGGATCGACTTTGCGCCAGATATTTCCCATATTGATCAATTGGCCGTAATAATTAGATGCTTTCCCGAAAAGGAAATTCCAGTAGAAAAATTTCTCTGCATTTTACTTAATGTAGGGGTAAAGCAGGTGAGATTTTGAATGCTGTTACAGATGTTCTCGATAAATATGGTATTGACATAAAAACTGCAGGACGCAGCCATATGACTATGCCTCTAGTATATCTGGAGAATACATTGGACTTGTAGTACGAGAAACAACACCAACAGCAATGTATGAGCCTTGCAGTGCTCATACGCTGAATTTTGTCGGTGAGCATTCAACTAGTAGCTGTAAAGTAAGTCGTGATTATTTTATGCTTCTTAATTTTTATAAGCTTTCTTGTAATCTTTCTTATAACTTTATGCTGCTTAATTCTTAACCTTTATAATTTTCCCATGCTCTACCAGAAGGTGGGAAAGTACTCACGAGATGTCTTACAAAAAAGACAAGCCTAAAACTCTTGTCAAAAACACGTTAGTCTGCGAAGGATGATGCTTGTAAGGCGTTAAATGAAGACTGGGATAAAGTAATAGAAGCACTTACAATTATTTCGAATGACGAAAGAGAGAAGGCAACTACACGAAGTGAAGCGTGCAGCTACCTTCGCCAGCTTTATAGATTACAAACGGCTTTTCTGTCAATTCTACGGAGAGATATGTTATCTAGATTCAATGTATCGAGTAAAAAGCTGAAATCACCAGAAATCGACCTATCAACAGTAGCAGTCTTGTACTGGTCTTTATTAGAGTACATACATAGTGTAAGAAGAGACTTTGACATTTATGAAAATGGAGCGCTGATAAAGTCGAAAATGATTCAGTGTGAAGATGAAACGAAAAAGGAGAAGAGACGAAAACTCCAACCAGATGAAACTCGAGAAAGAGAATTAGAGTTGATTGGCAGAGTCAATACTTAAAGAATCAATACTTACAATGCAATAATTGACACATTAAATAACGAAATGAAAAGAAGAGAAACTGTATACGATGAGTTTAACTTCTTGTTTGAATTTTTAATTAGCGCTGGTAAAGAAACCCCTTACATAAACGCATTAATGGAACACAACAAGGAATTGTGTACTGTTAAGATAAAGATCTACCAAATACAGAAGATTTTGTGAACGGGTGTTTACATTTGTTTGATTTTTGAAAGGATTGGATGAACGTCCAAAAGTCATATTCAAATACGACGTGGCACATGAGAACGAATTTTAAGACAATACTCTTACGTTGACGTAGCACTAAAACTCTTTTTTAAGAATCCCTGAGTCCACCTGCTCAGCAGGAAGATCGTTCTCCGTCTTGAAAAGGTTAAGAAAGATACATAAGATCTACCATGACTTAGGAACGTGGCAGTTTTGACTATTGAATCCGAGATAACAAAACAAAATGACTTTCATCATGTAATAGGTACATTTTCAAACTCTGCTGACGATGGCAGTTCTTTTAATTGCCCAAACCTACTTGTATTTGCCACCAGAACATTTGTAATTCGTTACAGTATTTTTATTTTTTATTTTTTTATTTTTTTTTTTTTTTACAAAAATTTTATTATTGTAGTCAAATGAAGTATTCAAAACATACCCTTTGCTTTCTTTTCAAACATACCCTTTTGTGCATCAGTGTTATGTATTTTCTTGTACTTAATGTTCAAAACTCTAACAGACAACGTGTTTTGTACATATGTATATGTTAGTTTTTGGAAGATTGAGTACAAGGGTGTCTTTAATGTAAAGAGGTTCTCTAGGCACCCCGTATGATTAAGTATTACTAAGTGAGAGAGAAATAGAGAGAAGGAAAGGGTATTGTTGCTGAGAGCAAGAAGATGTGAGTGGAAAGGAAGGAAGTGGGACCGGAGTGACTGATGAGGGGCGGCGAGTTGCCGCTAGCCCTTAAGCGACAGAAGTGCAAATCCGCCTCTGGTGCTCAGAACTATTGATTTGATATGTTAATTAAACTTTCTCCTCTTAATGTACATTATTCTTCCTATTTTTATTTCAGTCAGATTTTAAGTAAGGATAAAAACAGAATGATTGGATTTTTATTAACATCCTAAACGAGTCTGTAAGCTTCTAAGGAAGTGATTTGTAAAATGTGCTTCAAACCACTCTGTTCAATGGTCGACGGTGGTAATTGAATCCGGTTAAGGCATGTAAAATCGTTTATACATACAGAACATGGATTGTAAGGAAAATTAGAAAATAAAATCGTAGGATAGAATTTCTTAATTCAATAAAAATTCAAATCATATTTGAAACCATTTAAAATGCGTTTTCTACGAAAACGTGTTTTCAGAGCCTGCTGTGAATTATACGTGACACTAGGTATTATTTCGATAAATTTATGTTTAGAACTTGTACATTTTGTTTATCAGTATGTTGTGCATGTTAATTTAGTTTATAAATGTTGTACAAAATAACATGACTATTACAAGATAAATTCCAGCGAACCAGAAACATCGCTTATACATTTTCTACGAAAGGCATGTTATGACCTTACGAAAACAAAAGATTAGCCAATCAGAATAAGAAAGTTGAATTCCTATGGCTAGATTTGAGCGTGAATAAAATACCCATACGGAGTACTCTCCTTACTGTTAAAAATGTTGGGAGAGTTTTGCTTTGATATATATCCATTTCACATAAGTTTTAGTATTTCCAGAAATCATGGTAAAAGACCGAAGGAGTTATTTTGTGGTACTGGAAGTTCTCATTACAGTTCGTATGATGTTCGCGCATGCGCAGAAAGAGAAAACATCTTGTTATTTTAAAAAAACATGCGATTCTGATCAACTGTTTATTGCCGCCATTGTGATCGCGTGCTTCAGTAACAAACGATGTCACGGCAATAACCTTATTTATGTTTTGGGGTTTCGGACAGTTTATTTCTCACCCTCTATGATGTTTTCATCTCGTGATTTCATATCACTAGCAGTTCAGTCCGGTCAGTACGTCTGAACCTCTAACTAAACAACCGTCTGCAAATCTCGATTGAGGTCTCTGGAGAAAATGTGCAGCCAGGCATAGTTGGCCAGCTTCTTGCAGAAATGTATCTGAAAATTTTTAACACTGCTTATTACTAACTGATCTTGACATTTAAGTAGCATTTATTCAACTTCGATTAAATAATGGGCTTGCAAGCAAAGAGATGTAAGTGACTCTTGTTTAAAAATCAAGTTAGGCGCTTCTACAATTTCATGAGAGTTGAACAATTCTCTTCATGCCCAAATATAAGCGAAATTGTAATTGAATGTTTACATCTACAAAGTTTTCCCTTATCTACCGAACCTAATATGAAACAAATTGAGTGCAAAGGGGTATACGTGATTTGCTCCTGCTCTGTTTTTTTTTAAACTAACCCATTATAATTATATACAGGGTGCTGCAAAATAACAAGGAAATAACCATCTCACGAGATTTCTGACATGAAAATAAGAAAAAAGTATAGAGCATCGAGCATGCACAACTGCTTCGTCTCGGCACTATACAGGCTGCCGAGAACGTGGATAGAGCTTAGTATTTCCAATACCATTAACATTAGAACTCAGGCGGCATGTTCCATCAAAATAGACCAGTTCTATCCAAAGATGCATATTCCAAAAATGAGCAATGTGGACGCAAAGGCTTCCCCAAAAGAAACATGGGATTCCCAGAAAATCTATGATATAAAGGGGATCGAAATAGGCATGAAGCACTTACTTTTCAGCAAGTAACAATAATTCATTTGCGCCAGATCGATATCTAAGGCAAATTTTCTTTCCGGAACGATTTCTTTTTATAAAGATACGTAAGTGCGTAACAAACAGGAGTAAGTATTGCATACACTTTAAGAAACTTTTGTTGTATTTATCAGTAAATGAGACTCTCATTCTCATTAAATGAGACCACAATTATAACCAGAAATGTATAGTGTTATCACGAAAGTGCCTACGTTGTATAATATCATTCAACCTTTGAATCTATTTTTCTCTAAAACAGCTTATTCACCCTTAGATTCTTTTGTATTTGAGTGCCTCAAATGGTAATCTAAAATAGTATAAGTTACAAAGTGTTGACTGAACAGAATTCAAATTATTTAGACTGCCGATAATTTCATTTAGTTCTATTTACAAGATATTCTCACCTCACAGCAATTCATATCTAATACACTAATTTGATCTCACACCAGGTATTTTGATAAACTTCGGTAAACTTCATTTTTATATGGGCCAGTATAGTAACTTTGGACTTCGGCCCGTCACGATTCGTCCTTTAGCTATTAAAATCCACACCCATGCCCCTGCCGGGACTCGAATCCGGGACCTTCGAGCCCTTGGCCTACCGCCGCAGACCGCACGGCCACCCGGCCGGCCCAGGTAGTTTGAGTCAGAATCTAAACTATGCAAATTGTAACCTTTGAACTTGACATTAAATATCGAACCAAACTTTCTGCTGTCATTTTCAAAACAGAATGCTTAATTTACCTTACCGTAAGACAATAGCAAAGCTCTCACCTCCTGAGATACCATTTCTGTACAAAAACAACACAGGACCATTCCCAGCAATGTAGCTACCGCTTCACTTACGAAAATTAAATACTTTTGAGGATGAACTTGCTTAAGTAATCCCATAACTGCAGAAAATACACACAAAACAAACACGGAACATGTGACAAGTAAAAATGTTATAAACATGAAGGCTGACTGTTTGCCAAAGACCTCTATAAGTAGATGCACATGACTGAACATATCACGCACTTCACAGACAATATTAGGGTGGACTGCAAATGCATTCAATATGTTTATCCTCGCATAGACTCTTAAATGTTGAAAAGTTAGTTTACAAGCTAAGCAGGTAAAAAATAATAATGAAAGGTTGAAGATAAGAACACAGTCTCCATAAGCAGATGTAAGTGTTTCCCAAATATTATGGTTCGCCGATAATGGTACGGAAATGCCATAAAAGGTCAATATTGCTGCAACTGCCATTGTAAGAAAAACGTAACGAGAACCTCCTAAGTTAAGAGATAGTACCTTCCCGGTAAACATGTAATATTTTGACAAGAAAGGTAACCACATATTAAAGTACCGTCTGATGAAGAATGAATTGTACCTCAAATAGTGAAGAGTTGCCAGCAAATATGTGCGATGTGAAACCTGCAGAATATTTGCTAGAGCATCTTCGAGCGGAAGCTGTCTAATATTAAACATATCTAAATTAGAAGTTTCGTAAATGGACAGGTAGCACAAGATCAAGTATACTGACAAAGAGTAAACCCAAAGCAGAACAGAACTTTTAAGTACAGATAAAGGATTCTTAAAGTTGGGAACAAACGGAAAGCAACCTAGAATCAACCCTATGTAACATAACGGTCTAATGTCTGAATAGAAAGGTTCATTGGTTTCAGATCGTAAAATTTCAGATAGTTTTGAGTTAGTATTGCTTGGTAATACATATATCTTCTTTGACCCCATTCCTACACCAAATCTCTTAGATATGCGAAGAAGTAACGTCACCAAACACTTTGGAACTAACTTACTGGAAATAAATGCGTTTGTGGTTGGTTACATCTATTGATTTAAGTGGTTGACACAGCCTTAAAAGTATGCGCAATAAACGAACACCTACCTCTGTTATTTATTAAATAAAAATGATTGTTTCGAAAACAAAGTTAAAGCTGAAATATTTGCTACTAATTTCCGTTATTTTCATTGTTTGGTAAATGTTTGTAATAGCTTATTGGATGTCATAAATTTAACGATTTTCAAAAATAATTTTCTATGTGCTGTACATGAAAAATAATTTATTTACGCTTACAACAAGGGAAAGACTATAACTGGGTGTTGCAGATTCTTGAAATGTATGAACGAATCTTGATTGAGGTTAATTGGAAAAATTAGCAAGTGTAAACATTTAAGAAACTAATAGAAAATTATGACTATGATTATTGCGTTTGGATAGAAATGTTAGTTTCATATCATTTGGTGTATTATAAATTCATCAATCGGACCGAAATTTAAAAGAAATGTTATAGACAATTTAGTAAAGCCCTTTGAATGTGTTTGTTCTGTTCAGTAATAATTTTCCTGCATTTTGAAGAAAGTTTTCTTCTCATAAGT
>JAGDQP010064893.1:0-11501 GCA_022664845.1 Lepisma saccharinum | reverse complement strand
TTTCGTAATTTTTGTACTTTGGTCTATTTTAGTAACTAATAATGGTTTCTGCCCGTCTAGATTCGTAAAGTATACACCCACAAGATCTAAGATCCACAAGGACATATGTCCCAACTGAGACTCGAACCCAGAACCTTGGGGATGCTTACCTAATGTATTAGAGTGCACGATCTCCACAAACGGCCTCCACCATCTCTTGCCAGTCTTTTCCCTTTAATCAAGGTCTACTCGAACGAATACTACGCAAAGGAGGAAATATTCGCTGAGAATTATTGTTTTAGGTTTTATCCAAAAGTAACGACCCCTGGGTCAACCACTTCGCCAAAGATTGTATGCCTTTGATTTCTGACAGCTGAAAACTTATTATTTTTCTTTTTCATCACAGTGAGTTATGTTGCTAACAGACACGGAAGAAAAGACAATGATGTCGCCGATGGTTGAGAAATGTATTCATTGCTAAATTTATGAAGTTTCAACGAACGAAGGAAAGAAAATCTTCTGAGTTGCAGTTGGTGAGCCGTGAAGATTTCACCTGGAGTTCAGAAGGTCAACCATTTACTTGGTCCAATGCATTCACTGACCATGCAGAGGTCTATCTTGATTTCTACGTACTTAAACTAAATATACGATAAGGTATTATACTAGTAATTCATCAATGTGGACCGAGCTGCCGTAACTCACTTGGTACAGCGTTGGAAACGCAATCGGAAGTCCTAGTAGCGATCCCAGAGACCGTTCATCTTGGATCCAGGGTTTTTCCTTAGTCACACTAGGAACTGGCCCACTTCCTCCGAACATCCTCTCCCCTACCCTATTCCGGCCTTTGCCAAAGTTGCCTAAAGGCCATAAATAAATTAAAATTATAATGTCAACCAATCTGGACTTTTATTAGAATTCTTATTACTGACAGAGGTATTTCGAAAATTTCAGTCTTGTAGTACACTAGGACCTCTTTAACCCAATGTCAACCTAATCTGATGATGCCCTTTGAGTTCGTACAGCATTTTTCAACTGGCTAATTTTCTTATAATATATTAATTATGAATACTAGTAGACAGAGAAATTTAAAGCAGTACGCAATCAATTTGTTCTGTAATAAAATTGTAACACAATAGAGAAGATTTATATTTGTGTTAGCTGTGCATGGCGCGGCGCTTGAGGATTACACTCATCTGCATTTTTTGTACTCCACCGCGTCAATGCTAGAGAAGAGTTCATCAATAAAATAAACATAAAAGAAATTTTGAAGTACAGGGAAAGAGCACCAGAGGTCGGTCAATTAAGAGAGACTATATAATTCTTTGTATAGTTGTTCATGAAGGACAGATATTTCGTTTCGCGTGTTTCATTTGTCATTTATTTATGCAAAATACAAAATAGTACACTTACGTTCTTCTGCCTTGAATTTCAATTTACTTTAAGGCCTTTAAATATCTGTGAATCAGGTTCGGTTAGGATGGGGAGAGAATGTTGTAAGGTACAGGGAAGGCCAGGACTTATTTTGTAGGTACCATACCGGCATTTGCCTGGTGTGACTAAAGAAAACAACTGGAAACCCCCAGTCAGGATGGTCCGCTGCTGTGACCAATCCTAGAACTTCCCGAATGCTAAGCCAATGCTCTACCACTGAGCCGCGAACGCTTGGTTCTTCTGCCTTGAACGCGGCGATATCTATCCATTTCAAATTAAAATAAAACGAAGGATAATGTGGTGTTAAAAAGACGTAAATCATTAGAAAAAAAAGAAACCTATAAATTTAACGTCGCAACAAAACTAGGTAAGAAACACCATGTATTGATCACCCTGGCCGACAACAGGAACGCTCGTGAATCCTTTAAAGCTAAAGTCGCCACAATAATATACTTATTACATATTACTAAATTGCGTCTTATTTATGATATAAAAAGTCAAAACAGAAAATATGAAACTCTAGAGGAACAATTCATGTCTTAAAACTATTAAAAAACGACAGAATTTTACCCAAATTTTATGAATCTGTTCTTAACTCTCAGATAACAGTTCCTGCATTTTCTAAGCAAACCAGGGTGAAGCCCGATACTTTGTTTATTTTCTTCGTGCATAATATCACTGTCGTTAGCTGGTAAAATTTAAATATCAAGTTAAAACTCTCCGAAAACTGGACATAATTTTTGTATACACATTTTATGTGCAATTGGTCTTGTTTTAATTAAGATTATGTGAAAATGTCCGACCACTAGTATGTGTTCGACGACCGTACTTGCTATTTAAAATAGCACTAATAACAATAATTCTGTTACGTAGAGCAGTGTGCGCATTAAAGAATTTTTACATCGTACACTAACGTAAGGTCTAGACAGCCTAAGCCCAGCTATAATAAGAAAAGCAGCTTTGAAGAAAAAGATAGGTCTATTTCGTTAGCAATCAGATTTATAGACAGATATTGATGACATTTGGATTTTTATATCTTCCCATATTCTATCTAGCTTTTAGGTAACAAACAGGGGCGTTCCGAAGGTTTATAAGGTGGGGGGTGTAGTGGGTTAATGTGCCGAATGGATAAGTATGATGTACCGAATAGCGAGATGCAGTATCAGATAGTTTATCTTGTAATAGGAAGAATCCGGGTTGGAATCCCAGTTCAACCTTTCAAAAGTATACTCCGCTTGCTTGCGATTACGTCAATAATCTTGTATCTTATTCCTTCAATAATACACAATTTTAAATTGTAAAATACGTTTTTAAATTATTATTAGTATATTATTATTATTATATAGATTTATACACATATGCTACACACTTTTCATAACACCAAGATATTTTTTTCCTCACTTTTGAATACTACTTTACACGATAACTCTTAACACAATAAATACTAGATTTATATTTTAAAAATGCTACTGGAGAAGAAAATGGTACATTAAGAAAGAAAAAGAAGTACATTAATACACAGAGACCTTTACAAAAATTTATGCCCTTACATAAGAAAATTCACATTTAAAGGGCTTAATGGATTTTAAGGGGAAAGTATTGAAAATTTAAGTTTGTGGCAAACTAAGCTTCACGTCGTTATTTTCGCGATTTATAATTAATTCCTAGGAGACCTTGCTAATGTGATGTACATACATCAAGATTCAGTGAACATTCAAGAAAGATAACTCTATAATTTACTATAATCTTTTGATTGTAAAATATCCTTTTCTTGTACAGTATTCATTTATGGCCAACATATGAAACTTTACAAAAATGAAGATCCTATGTCTCTTATATTTGAATACCGAAAGTCAAAATAAAAATGTTATTTAGTTTTCTCTATTAATGTTACAATAAAAATACGACAATAACAAGATATCTTTTATGTGTAAAATTGTGTTTACTTTAACTCGTATATTCTGTAAGTTGATAATAACAATAACATACCTCTGATTACAAAAATGAATTTCGCATTATATGTTTGAATGAGAAAGAAGTTACACATTCATTCAAATTCTTGACCCAAACAAAAGATTACGTACCGTACGAAATTTTATATCTTACACTTAGAAAGAAATATGGTTTGTGTTGAAGTCATAACGATTTCATATATCTAGTCTATTGTCCGCCATTGTAGTACGTTTGTAATTTTTAACTTGCTTTAATTTGCTGACCGCTCTTTCATTTGATACAACTGACACTGGGTCTGTAAGAGCAAGGCGACAACTGTTTGCCAGTGGTAGTACATTCTCATAGTTTGAGCTTTACTCATTATATCTGATAATGAAACTTCACTCACACACTGATCACTAAGTATTTACAACTCCGATGGCACTGCAAATGAATCAAACTTTTAAGCTGTTGGATATAAAGAATCTGCTCCTTCAGCACGGCAAATATTAATATTGTAATAAGATGTGTGTCAATAGAACACACGCGACACAACATAAACAAATAAACACAGACAAATAGTGTTTACGTAGATGATAAAGTGTAGCAGAAGACGCCGACTCCAAGTGGAGAAAATTGGAGTTACCGAAGTCACGCCTACAAGAAGAGCTAGAGAGACCTATAAAAGGTCCACCAGATACCTAAAGGTTATCACTTCTCTTCAATTCGAAAAAGTGGTCACCTCTTCCCTCTGACTTGGTCTGGAGTCAGAGCCCCAAGCTCTGTAGTCCGTTATACTTTCAGTTTTGCTCTGTGGATAAACAAACATTACTTTAAGAATCGGTCAGACTAAAATTTAAACACTATGTTGGCTAAATGCAAATAACTCTCAGAAGCATTGTCATGTCAGCTAGCTTAGTGTTTGCTCAAGGATTCTTTCAGAGATACCTCTCCTCTCCGTGAAACGGTTGTACGGCTCCGAAGGTACTTTTCAAGGCTTCAGAAAATTTGAAACCAGAGGCGGATTGACCCGGCCGGGAAAACGGAAATTCTCAGGTGTTCCCCCTCCCGCCGGCCCTTTTGTCTTGGAAGCGTAATGTTACCCAATAAAGATGACCACATTTGCTACTACATGTAGCGTTAGGGTCGTACCGGTATTTTAAATTAGCGATTTGGACACACAAAACTCATGGCCAAGCTAACATCTCTAACCCCGTTACAAACAAAAAGCCCCCTGTAAAATCTCTTCATTTCCCCATTTTTATTATCATAATCTCGCTGAAAGCAAACGACAATTTGAAGGTTCCTTCGACGTTCACTTGTCTTCCTTTGGCCTCCTCCGGCCTCTCCTTGGAAGAGGTTAATATAACACGTTGTCAATCGTGGCTACTATATCCTGCCAATTTTCCCCTCTGAACCAGGAAAAGAAGATTGAGTGGTAACAGAGAGAGAAAGGATAAAACTCTTATAGCACTGCTCACAACTGTGGTGTACTTTATGATCACGAGTGTTATCGGTTGCTGATGTTGAAGAACTTGCCCTTTCCCTAGATTTGAAAATAATGAATGGAAAGGAAGAAAATTGTAAGAAGAAACCAAACTTTAAAAAGAAAACACACACACACACAGCCCAGGTTGGTGTCAAAACAGTGCTTCACCAATTGCCAAAGGCAGCTTAGGGCAGGATTAGTTGCAAATGGAAAGTAAGGCATATTTCCCCCCTTCCTGTTCCTTTCAGATTCCACCATTCATAAGTTCATTCAAAAACATTTATTCGTTTTAAATATTTGTTCACAAGGATGTCCCCAAATACAATAAGTCTCATATACCCTCTTTGTTGCTCGTCTCCGACAATAACTGTGAATATTTTGCGCTGTTTCTTTTCTCGAGAGTGGTGAGTGGTGTCAGGATAGGGAAACGGAAGAACAAACATTATCATTGATCCTACAAATCGGAAGTATATACTGTAGTAGCATATTAATTATTAGTAATAATAGGATGAACAGGGATCTTGATAGTAACTAACACCATAGTGTTAGTTTCGTTCATTACTAGTTGTGAGTAAGAAACCTTGGGTGCAATGCATATTGATACCAACGTACTTTCTCGATCCTAATTTAAATCAACAAGTCGTGTAATCCTTGATTTTGCTGCTATGCAGAAGCTCTATTTTAATGGGGAATAGTGAAAAAGGCTATATTTATTGATCACTTTCCATATAGTGAATGAATTCCAGCCAAGGAAAGCATATACATTTTAAAATCATGTGCACGCTTATAGAAGCAAACACGCAGAACAATAGTGTTGAGTGATGGTACAATCGACCTTTGATATTAAAATAACTAAAATATCACGTATGTGTGTAGGTTGAACTGAGAACTTCGAGAACCTCGTCGTTTGACGTAAATGGCTATGTTTCCCCCACCTTCAGCTCCCAGCTTCAGCGCATAGCGGTAAATATCTAAGATTGGCGTCAATTTATGTGGATCTATCTAAGATGTCTGACCATGTATAAAGGGTAGTTTGTCCTTGGACAAGCAGAGAAGTACCTTGATAATGGAACCGCTGACATTGTCTATCTTACAAGGTAAACTCAGAACGACTCCTCTCTTATTGAAGTTTGCACTCATAACTTAGAATTTCTAGTTATGAAATTCTATCACCCAGCATATCGGGATCAATTGCTGGACTTAGTCGTTTTTCCCCCGGTCGTGAGTTCTGTTGCATAGCTATTCATTAAAGACAGTTCTTGTATTTTGCCAACATCATGAATCATTTATGATAACTGAATTTTGTTAATCATGGATCTTAACTTGTAAATAAACTTCATTTTTATTCTACTTTAATTCTCGTAGTTCGGGTATTATTTGACTATGCAGTCTTCCTACTCCAAATTACATACTTCTTTTACAGGGAACTAGCAAGGCATAGTGACTAGTCAGCACTCCAGCTGATGTACTACAGTCTACGTCATCATATCATAAAACGAAACCATTTCTACGAATGACTCTAAAAAACGAGTCCAGTTTTAACAACTTAGTATACACCATTCAGGTCCCCTTCTTCTCAACAAATAATACCTGAGTGGCCGTAGCAATATAGTGAAGTTTGTTTTGTTTTAGTGACAGTGCTTTTGAATCTTGTGCTTCATTTTATCAATAATTTTTGCAACAACTGTTGAATTAAATAAAAAAGAAGCTAATATGACACACGCTGTCAAAAGTTGCAAGAAGAGATCTGCAGCAGCACAAAGTAAGTATATAAGTATATTTAATTACTTCGATCGAGTCTAAGAAATTTCTAGGTTCAGTATTAGAATTTAGGATCTTGTTTGCTTAGAACTTCATTTAAGCTCATTATCAAAAGCACTTCTAAAAACAAGTGAGGCGGATTCCAGTCGGAGGACTGTGCATATGAGCTATTGCCTCAGCAGCAAGTTTCCTAGGATTATTAATGTTCCGTTCGAAAAACTGCTCAGAGATTTTTGCAACGACACCTCCACTATTTTCCTAGGTCTAACAGTTCCTGAGTTGAAAATTTCCCTCTCCCGGTATTTCAAGCCTCGTCGCGGTGATCTGGATGAATGAAACGGCTTTGTATTATTCTTGCCAAGTCCTTTCCATTACACTTGAAAAACATTCATACTCCTAATAGTTCTTGAGTTAAAATATGGCCCCCGAAACTTGGAACCCGCCCTTGCGATTTGAATGAATAATACGGGATTGAACTCGTCTCAAGACCTTTCCAACAATACCTCAACCACCAGTTTCTGAGTTGAATGTTGTCAACAGACAGACGGTCAAAACGAGACTTCGGGTTAGTCTACTTCCTTAGGAAAATCCCTTGTCCACCCATTGCACAATTTTGAAATGCATTTTTAATAGAACAGGTTTGATTAGGGTTGCTATTCGTCCCGGAAAATCCGGGGCCGTACCAGAATCGAGATCTGCTTCCCGGTATCCCGAAAATAATTCTCGCTACTTTTAAATGTCCCGGCTTGCATCAAAGAATACAGGAAATTATTGTTTCCTTTCTTTTTACACGATTATATTCACTTCAGTTAATGAGTATGGCATCTCAAAGTTTTTAAAAAGTCTTGACTACATTCAACAAAGATTTAATTCAAGTTCACGATTCAATTCACCTTAATATTGAACGAAACATCTAATTCATTTGGCTAAGGACATAGCGTTTTGTTGCTCAATGGGTATTGCGGTATTACTCTGTTTTTACCACTGCCTCCTGTTTCGGGGATATTTGAACCACCGATTCAATTTCTTGGTAATTTTCCGCTGACAATAATCATGCCAAGAAGAAACATAGTATACTTTGTTTAGTAAAATCGGCAAGGTAACATTGAGAAATGTCTAAAAATTTAGATAAAATAAAAACTTATGAGGTAAGAAAATATATTTTTTTTGTATTATTGATTGTAGATATTTTTAACTTTTTCTTCCTTTTACACAACAATGGTCACGTACTTCGACCACAGAATATTTTAACAACTTTAGAAATAGTATCATTTTCATTGCGATTACTTAGGTGCAGTGTTGGATATAAAATTGACGTAGTTTTTAACACAAGGATATTAATTAAAGTGTTTAACCCCTTTTTATTTTGCACATTTCAAAGATTTTCGTAAATTGATAGTGTCCCGGATTTTCACTCTTGAAATATACACAGTAGTAACCCTAGGTTTGAAATATTGGAGGGTACCATGACACTTTAATTCTTATGTTCGTCGTATTACAAATATCAAGCTCTAAAACTCATTTTCCCACGCTTTCGGAAGTCTGTATCGTTGAAATGAAACATTTATCCTTTTTTGTTTTCATATTAGGAATCACGTGAAAATATTTTGTCAGTGTTATTTTGCCTGTATATAACGAAAGGGAAGCCGTAACGTCAAATTTTACACGAGAAGATGAGAAAAAATGCTCCTGCACAAATTTATTTCCTGCAGAGTGGTCCTCGAAATGAAAATTAAAAATCTTATGGAACAATATGCAATGGAAAAACTTATCAGTTACAACTAAAAAGAAAACGCGTAAGTAAAAATTATACGTCTTACGAGAAATTTAGTTTGCTAAAAATCATAATAACCATATTGGAATATTTTTGTAGCCTCTTTCTGGATTTTGGTCACATGGCCTCTTCGGGTGATGTCTGTTGCTGAGTGGTGTCCAGGTTTAATCCATTCTTGAGCTTATCTCTCAGCAGGAAAGAATGAAATTCTGGTGTATAGTCCATTAACATATATGAAAAACAAGGCACGAAGAGTAGGAACTCATATTTGTAAGTGAGTTTGAACTACTGCTAGGGTCAGAACATAGTTTCTGGTGAACTAAAGTGCGCAGGTGTGGATTTCGACCCTGGATTTGCCTCGCAGGGGGAGGTCAAAACTCAAAAAGTTTCCAAACACATAGCCGAACGAAGCAAGATAATAATATTATTCTGTAATGACCAGTTATACTGTCTCAAAAATGTACCCCGTCCAAGCAGTGGGCCAGGCCAAAAAATGAAACCGAAATCCATCCCTGGAAAAGAGGTTTAACTATTTCTATGTACTTCTTCAGATTTTCCTTGGATAAGATAAGTAGTGTATCTAACACTGCACACTCATTTTAATAGAAAGACTCCAGCGTATGATGAACTTGCGACTCAGCATTGGCCCAACACGACGCGATGATGATGATTGAAGAACATTTCAGCATCAAAACCCAAAGAGTCTGCATACGAAATTGCACTCAAAATCAGATTCTTAATTCCTTCACTACCAATCCTGATATCTTCCAATGATTTTATGGCACTCTCAATGAGAATGAATACCTCAAGATTATTTAGTTCCTTCTCTTCAAGTTTCTGTGTTAAAATCTTTACATAATATTCTTCATAAACATTATTGAAACAATGAAGTTAAAAGACAAACAATTTTTGCTCAGGCTTTTGTGTTACTATCAAGCTGACAAGCTGTAGACATTTTATTTTGAACCTTAGCGACTCCATAAAGTGATGCCCAGAGAGCATTGATTGATTCGGTTCCCCCTGTCCAGCGGGTCTTTGAAAGGCTACGCAAATGAAATGCTGTTTCAGATTTGGATAGTTCACTATTTAAGAAATTTTAAAAAAAATGCTTACAAATGTTCAAGGACTCAGAAGAAATCACCAATAATAGCACTTGCATCACAACTATGTTCTAGAAACGTGTGCCTGACAAGGCATGTACGGGATTTCATGACCTACAACTTCAGAAAACTTTCTGTGTGCTCCTTTGTTCTCTCCTGACATTGTGCTGGTACAATCATAGGACTGAAATGGTATGTGACTTAAACTTAATTCATTACTTACAATAACATCACTTTTATTTTCAATTCCCGCACCAGTTTTGTCAGAAAGTTCAATTTCAAGAAGTCGCTCCTTGGCCTTAACTTCCTCATCAACATAACGAACAACAACAGAAAGACTGTCTTTGTCAGAAGTATCAGACATTGAAGCTGCCATAGCTAAAACATTTCTGCCTTTTTCATTTCATCAATAATTGTTTTTCTTGTCTTTGTTCCAAGCAACTCAATGAAATCATTCTGGGATTTCCCTCCTAAGTAAGATACATTATGGTAGCCAATTCCGGTAATCAAGCCACTTTTTCATTACATTACAGTGCCTAGACATAAGCTGAACGAGCTGTTGAAAGTTTACATTACAATCATCGTCTACCCCACGAAATACCAAACCGTTTCTTCCTAAAGTACGAGCGACGTCTATTAAAATTCTTAAAGCCTGTGCATTGTAAACATTCTGCCTTCTTGTCTAATCATGTCCCTTCGTTTTGTTTTACTCAATAGAATGTCAAAATTGTCTTTGAAATAAAACTGCAATAATCCTGAAGTGCTGTTGTATATGCTTTCGAAGTGTTGTGCCAATTTGCCGTCTTTAGAATTTCCGATACTGACAGACAGTGCCAACGCGACTCTTAATAAATTTTTAGTATTTTCGTCTCTGGTGCAACAGAACGTCTTGATGTTTTCAGTACCTTTATATTGCGATAAACATATTATACGCCACAAAACAATCAGCGTTTATTTATCTTGTAGAAAGGAATTTTTAATAGCGGGGATTTTCAACTAAGAACAAAATGATCATTTGCCGAATTGACTCTTCAAATATAGCGATTCCGCAGTCTTATTTTTGATTGTTGTGTTAGACCTATATTTGACGAATGAAAACGAACATTTCTGATTCGGGTTTAACTAACGAATACAGGTTTAGTTATTTTTATGCTCCTCTATTTCAATAGTACAGAAGTATTAAATGGCACTACTAAATCCCGACAAACATGTGGATTTGCCGAACTATTTCACAGTGTATATTAACTAAATGAAACGGTTCATAAAATATAATGCATTTCCCGAACTGGCAATAAATTTGACGAATAACACTTCTATGCGGCTGTACCGAAACGATAAATTAAATTATTCTTGATTAGGACCAACTTGATTCTGATTAAACGCAAAAACGTAAAGTTGTGCAAACGAACGAAATTGTTTGCATTCCATTTTCCAAAGTTTCAATGTGAAATCTTTCAAAATCCGAATGTGCCGAATGGCTTTTGAGTGTGGGGTGGTGGTTACACTTTATGTTCGCCCCTGGTAACAGAATTAATATTACAACTTTTTAGTGAAATTTTTAAAAACAAGTACCCTTTAAAAGATTTCCTCATATTTATTTTATTATCCCCTTCCTTTTATATGTTATTTCTTTGACCTCCGAGGGAAGACATTTTCAATTTCTCTAAACAACAACAAATCCTTAAAAGATCATGAGTCACGAGGAAAGTGATTCGCATAAGTTCATTGCTACCACAAACATCAGGCTTTGTTTATTCAAGCTCACCTTAAATAAATAAGATTCACTTTTCATTTAACACAGAATATTCTGTACTTGTAACCGACAGTACAGTGCCCTTAAGACCTCAAAACAGCATGATGTAAATAAATCTACAGCGAACTCATGCCTAACTGACTTGCAGTTCTCACGATTTAACACTTTTCCCAGCAAACTTTCTCCTTCGTGAATCACCGGTAGATGGGAGTAGCTACATGATTCCGTGAAGGCTAATAAGTTCGTACAACCATATACAATAATACCTCTCCTTCCAATTAG
>JAGDQP010064892.1:0-11501 GCA_022664845.1 Lepisma saccharinum | reverse complement strand
TTAAGTGAGGCTCTGGCCGATACCTTCCCCTCCCATATCCCGGCCTGAGCCAAGGATGCCTAAAGGCCATAAATGAATTAAAAAATATATAGGTAGTAATATGCAAGCACCGATGAACTTTTAACCGGAAGTGGCCAATATAAGTGTTAATTCAGTGATTCCTCCTGACCCTCCCCCTGTGGGGGGTGTCTCCCTCCCAAATTCTCAAGAACACCACCCCGCACTTTAAAAATTGTGTGGTCAAAAATCCACTGAAACCGTGCAAAACTCCACTTACAACCTCCCAATTTTGACTTTACACACACACAAACACAATCTGAAAATCCTGGCGGAATCCCTGTGCCAATTAGTGCTCGAATTGGGGAAAACATTTTAAATTTGGGATTTAGTGTTTTCCTGCCTTCATTGCCTTTATTTTAATAGTTAATTACCAACATTAAGTGCAAGCGTTCACTTACTTTTTCTAACCCACTTATGTAAGCGTTCCCTTACACTTATAGAGCATTAGTGTCAACTGTTTTATTTACACGCAACTTACATTGATACCTCACATATACAATTTCTGTCACCTAAAATTGTTGTTGTGTAATATTATTGAATAGAAAAAATTGGAGAACTTTCCAGTTTAAACTTGGCAGTAAGTAAATGGTCAATTTGCCTCCTGGTTTATTTGTAACGAAGTTTTAACTGGAAAGTCCGCCAGTTTTATTCTATGTATTATATAATTTAACAACTTTAGATGACAAAAGTTGTAGATTCGAGGTGTCAATGGTTATCCCTCGATATACGTACATTGCACGAGTAGAGTGGATGAATATAGAGCCTACGCTAACACCGGAAACTATATTATTTGCAAAACATTCTTCCAAATAGCCGCCATGTTTTCAAGTAAGCAAATAATTTTAACTACAATTTCACTCACACGATCCTCTGTTACATAAAATTTAGAATTATGTCTTATTATAATATAGAGTAATATTAAAATAATTATATAAAACTTAAATAGTACAAGGTTTTGTTAACCTACCTTATTTACATTATACATAACATACATAGTTTTTATGTATGTTTTTCGTTGTTTCCACTTGTTTCTCGTTTCCTTTTTCTCCTGTTGCGTTGAGGGTCGCAGAGGTCACTAGTAGTAGTGACGTAAAAAGATAACGTAACCACGCCACCTGGACGGGATTTTATCTAAACAGGTTTGCCAGTAAAAACAAAAGATTTTTTTGTTATTTTAGGTAGATTTCGAAGAAAAATCTACCTATTGAGGTCGGTACGATATATATATATTAACACGTTAGCGGCCATAGTTTTGAAGATATTTGAACCAAATGTTAATATGTTTTTTCTAGGTTTAATAGCTCGACTAAGTTCGTTAATGAGCAAAATCGGCAAAAGGGGTGGTCGGGATAGGGGGTTAAAATTTGAAAAGAAATATATATATATATATATCAGTCCCTATGAAGTTTAGAGGGAAGCTTTGTCTGCATAATTTATAGAATTCCCTTTGAAGTTGACGGTGACACCAACGATTCAGTGGTTGTGGGGGTACGAGTATGGGTGGGGGTGGAAATTCTAAATTTTTAAAACCATGTCTTGTGGGGTATCGTTGAAATGTTCTTGATGATTAATCTATAAATCAATAACTAGTTTCTCGATAGCGCTCATATAAGGCGAGATTTGAATTTTTGAAAATAAAAAAAGAAGTTCGAGATCTACCACAGCCTGTAGGTCTGCCGAAGGGATTTTTTTATTTAGACATATCGATATAAATGATAACAAGAATTTGAGTATTTCACATAAACTTGAATATAAATTAAATTTTGCATAAAAAATGAGCATTGCTTTTTTTTTTTTTTAGTTTCAGCAGGTATTAATAAAATGGGGGTTACTAGAAAAATAAGCCACCGTGGTTAATTTCGTTTATTTCAGAATGAAAATCGTGATCCCAGTTTGTCATGCCGCCGGCAATTTTGACTGAGGTTTTCCAATGCTTTTCTTCAGTCTCAAATGGTGAATTGGGATGTACCCTAACATCCACTTCATTCATTGTCAATATTTTCTTAAAAGTAATAGTGACGTCATCTCTCAAGACGAGACAAGCTTAGGTTGCAATTAACGGTTTTCAAAAACTGAAAGAATGTATAGTATCATTTGTTTACCTATACATTTTGAGTAGAGCTAATTTATTAAACTGATAAGTAGTATCTGACTTTGAAGCAGAATTTTGATTAATGACCTAAGTAAAGTTATGACTTTCTAAGCATGGGACCTACAGTATACATTCAAGTGGGCTTCGGAACACTCCGTTCAACCTACCTAATAAGGAAAAATCACATTAAAATCCTCTTCAAGGATGTGCCTATAGGAAAGTGCTTTATATGCATAAAAAGCCACACAACTAAAAATCATTTAGCCCCTGAGGAACAACAAATACAAATGAAAATAATTTAATGTGAGCTATTATTGGCATATAATAGATGGATAATGACAAAAAGCAGTAAAAGGAAAAAAGTGTTTAAAAGTGTAAGAAAAATGTATAAAAGGTGAGATAAAGTATGTCTGGAATTCTGTTCAGTTACTGCTCCAAATGTGTACCAAGAAAAAATGTGCTTTAGAAGTGTTGTAATTGTGATCTAAATTATTTAACATTTCTTACGGAACACATTCGAACATTTCCACAGCACTTTATTACACAATTAGTACAGTTTTGAAACATTTTCTGGTTTTCAATAGTGCCCTAAAAGTGTAAGAAAGTGCGTTTTTTTTTACAGTGTACGGTAAAATACTAACCCTAATACCCCGGGTATTGAAAATGCATTTCACATTGAGCTGGAATGCTGAAATGCAGTATGAATATTCGTGAGAAGGGTAGAATGACAGCAAAGGTTGAAAAATGCAATTACATCTTTAAGTACCCCCAATATCCCCGGGTATAGAAAATACACTTCCCATGGGTCTAGAAAGTTTAAATTCGCGTGGATCATTTGAAGTTTAGGAAAAAAATAATTAAAATGCATTTATTCGGTTAGTCTGTTAAGAAGCCTATCCTGATAAGAAACTCTTAGCCCGAAAATCGGGATTCTCGGGACTGCACGTCCCGTTGACCTGCAAAGTTGAAATCGGCAACATTATCCAACGGCAGGCAAGAAATGATTACGAGGAGAAATGAATATTTTACAATAATCTCTTCCTTACTACCTCAAAATAAAACTCGAAAACGTTGCGGAAGTGTTATCTGGTGTTGTCATTGCAATTACGCAAATGCAAACTAAAAGAGCCCGGCCTCGTCAGACTAAAAATCTAGTTTAATCAGGCTTAAAATTGTAGGACTGTGTATTTATTTAATCCCATTATTATGTTTTTATTCATTTTATCCAAACGTAGTTTGAAAATAACCACATTACCGGAGTTAAATAATTGTTATCTCAGCGTCCATTGAAAATAATGTGAAGTAAATGTTTACTAACGTTGAAAGGTGTATTGATAAATTTTACTGTGCTGTATTTTATATAGTTTTGAAACAAATATGTCTCCGAAATACTCGACACATGACAAGAAGGATCCTCGGATGAATCAAAAATTAAAAATACTAACTAATAAGAAAACAAGAGCATAAATGAAAAACTGGGAGTCATGAATAAGGTGATAAATATCGTGCTCTCAGGCAATTGGTAAATAGAAATTATAGACATGCAAGAAATAACTATTTTCGAGATATTTTCAAGCTCTCGAAAATAGCATATTAGGCAACTATAAGCTATTCTGGTCCTTTTGCAACAGGGTCATACTAGTATAAATCACCCAAATTTCAAAAATCTTTCAAGGTGACAATTTTTCAGAGTTGAATGGTTTTCTTTCCGCAAGTAATACGGGTCAAGTTTGAAAGAAATGTAAAATATCGCTATTGAACTCGTTTCCATTCCATAGATGTCAAAGCAAGGTCGAAAATCATGATATCTCCTATTCGCGATTGTCGTTTAAAATCGCAGAGTTCCATACCCAAATGTATAATTTATGTTAGTGTTGTCCATACGACATGTAATGTTTGCAGGATTACCCCAAAGTCGTACACTTTCATTCTACAACTTCAGAGAATGTATTCTGTAGCCTGATTTTATTACAGGGTTTGTTAAATACACGCAAAATTAAAAAAGAAATTGTATCGCTTGTTGACGAAACATTGATTAGTTTAGTATCGGAGAAAACATGTTTCAATTCAATCCAGAAACTGTTAACATCGCTATTAATATAATGGAGATTGAAATTTAATCAAGGCATACAGAACAAACAGTTCCTCTGTCGGTTATATTTTACGGTTGCGAAACTTGGAGTACGACCCTAGCTGATAAACATAAATTACGTGTGACTGAAAGTAAGGTTTTGAGAAAGATATACGAACCTAAACGGGACGATGACTGGGGAATGGAGGAGACTACATAATGAAGAACTTCATGGACTGAACGGCTCAGCAGATGTAAGAGAAATGAAATCGCGACGACTAAGAGGGGCAGAACATATAGCTCGCACGGCGGAAAAAACGAAGACTATATTCTATCTTGGTTGGAAAAATGGATGGAAAGAGACCGTTGGGAAGACCGAGACGTCGTTGAAAGCACAATATTAGAATGCACCTTCGAGAAGTAGATGTTTTGTGCTGAAAATTGGCTCGATCTTGCCAAGGATAGTATCTAAATGGCGAACGTTTATCACTGCGGTTATTAACTTGTGAGTTCTGTAAGCCATAGAGTTACCTATATTTTCACGCAAATTTTTGTTATCTAATTTCTAAGAACGCTTAATAATACGAACCGTGAAAATTTGGTGTCTAGTTTATTATACTGTAAAATGTGTTTTATAGCCAATATTTTAAAATCAGTTTCAGTTAACAAACAGGGAAGACGATATTGAAACTTAGATACTGTTGTAGGGAAGAAGAAAAATACTTTACAGTTTCGAAACCTTGCTTACAGCGCTGTACCTGTCTCGCAGCGTACTCAAAAAGAGTTATATTTACATTTCTGACTCTACAAATGGGGACAAAATCCAAAGATATACATTTAATTCTAGCGGTTACTTTATGATGACTTTTGTTTGGATTTCTCTTTCAGTCTAGCTGTCTGTAACAATAGGCTCTTCCAAGAGATTAAACGATCTAGATTTCTTTACATTAATCGAAAAGCCCATTATTATTCGAGCCGTAAAACTAGATGTTGCCCCCCGCCCCTTGTTTCGTTCTAAACGTTTCTGCCTGAGTAAGTAAGGCGAAAAGTAAAAGCATAAATTCCTTAGATTTACCGAAAACGTCCTTGTACATAACCCTATTGGGGCAGCTAATTTTACTCCTTAATACATAAAAGTTCTGAATGGAACTGAATCAAAAGTCCGAGTTAACAGCCATACCATTTCAATTTTTATGGACTTTTTTTTTATACATATTTGAGGAAGTCATGGTGCATCCATTTAGAAAGATTTTATGAAGTGAACAATATAGATTATTTTGTATATTGTTCACTTCATCCCGACATAGCCTTTGTCTCATTCCCTGAAATATCTATTAAATTTGTGCTTTTTATTTTTCTGTAAAGTGAAGAGGCATGCTCCTACAAACATCGCGTGAATAACGAGCATATTTCTTATCTTTGTTTTTCCTGCCTTAAATAACACGTGTATACATTTTTTCTGTCCCTTCGCCCAGTGAAATTAAGTTTTATGTCCCTTTTTCTGTCAGATTTTTGTTGCCCTACCAACTCTTGCCTTTCGTCGTGAGTAACATGAATATTTCTTGTTTCATGTGGAGTGGGCAAAAGTGTTTTGTCGACGCGCGGAAGAGACAGGAAAAATGAATGCGTGTTTGAACATACGTGCATATATATATATATTCGTTTAGGTTTTTGTGTGTTTTACGAAAAGTCTCTAATAATAGCCTTAAAAACATAACAAAAAAGTTTTCTGTGTTCCATTTACGGGCATCCATCACCCCTGACACCACAATGAGCATCGCATTTCACACATGCATTCACATGCTTCCAGTGAGTGAATCGCAGATAATGTATCTCCCCCTTTCCGACTGTGGTTGTGGTAGCGATCTTTAAAAAAATCACTGTAACTGTGACATTTTCTGAACTTGTTTCTTTCAAGGACGTTTGGAACGCCTTTACTAGCATGCGTGGAAGGCAAATAGTACAAAATCTGTTCTTACATTTCATTCTAGGAAATCCATAGATTTATTTGCAGGGGAATGCCGGCAACTGTATTCCCCACCCCCCTATGTTTTCCCTTCCTAGCCTCTAAGTTTAACCCTGCCTTCCAGCCTGGAAGATATTTTCTGCTCTGCTTTTTTTTTAGACAATTTTCAGCTTTTGGATTATACCAGCATTTCTACTAAGTGTTGCTGCATCTTCATAGTTGATCCTAAGGTTCGTTGTTTCCGGAGGTTCCGGAAGAGAATAACACTTCATATCACTTGTATCACTGTTGCACATTCTTAATCTAAATAACAATGTTATAAAAAAAGTAACCATTTCGTTGTACAGTAAACGTGGGAGAGAGGGAAACATGGACTGCAGGCGGATGTATTACAACAGAAAGAGAGGTTATTTGATTGATTTGTAAAGACAATCTAAGTTAAACACGAAGTCTGAGTTTCATATTACTTATGAAGTGTGCATGAAATTTAGTAGTCTCAAGAGAATGTATTTACAAAGGGCCATTCTGCATGCTATGATTTCATCTCCTTAGGTTCTCCTTCACTCACACGGTAAACATGAAAAGAAATCAGGATGGATCTATGCACATTCCTTAAAAGAAAAATTCCTACTGAAAATAAAGCAGAACTGATATAAATTGATATAGGTAAAATGAGATATTTTATGAACATAATAAGATTGTTTAGATTCAAAGACTTAGGATAATCATTAGTTGCTATGTGACTGAAAAGCGGTTGTTAACCTTAGAATTGGATAAATGAAGATACATATAAAATGTAGTAAAATGTCTGATTGTTGAGTAGAAGTTGAGATTATTGATATACTTGGATTCAGAACGTATGATATGAATTGCTGTTGGAATCTACAGATAATCCTGAACATGGTAAGTTGTGAAACACTTGCTAGATTGGTTTATATGATGATTGTGCTTTCAATAAAGTAATTTGATGTTATCCAAATGGACTACTAAGGAAACTTTAATGAATCATGAAATAAGGTTCATTTTAGAATACAAATGCTATATTAGATCAAATGATATCGGCTATTGAATAAATCGATAATACTTAACAAATTTAAGTGTGTTCTGTGTAGTCATTTAATAGTGGTATATAGGCTAAAATCTAGAATACGATACCTGGTTATCAATTATATCTTTCTTATTTTTTTTTTATTTCGTTAATTCTCTTCCGGCAAAAGCCTAAAACGGGAATGTAACAAAATATTGGCAACAAGGATGTACATTAATAAAGCCTAACGTGGATGTTCAATGACAATGATTAACAAAATAGAGCCTAAAGTGGATGAACACTTATACAGCTTAATCTGGATAATCATTAATTGAGCCTAAGTGGATAATTAGAGTCAAAGATTGAATTATATATATTTGAAGAAAATTGCATATGTAACACATACTTTATTATCACAACTTCAAAGAAATAAAAGAAGCAGTCTATGGAGTAAACAGATGCATGTTGTAGGTACAAAAGTACAGGAGCCGTGTACATTCTGAAATAAAGTTTCATGATTCCACAGCCCAGGCAGAGATAGATACGGGAGCGGCAGCTAGTGTAATAACACTGCAAGTTTTTAACTCAATCAGAAAACAAGAAGTTATGCTACCAATTCATAACAGATTCTTAGCAGCCGTGATGTGTTTAAAGACGATATCGTACATCCTGTCAGAGATTACAAAGTTAATAATCCTATCGATAGATTTTCGAAGACCTTATTATATACCATATAGTTTGATTGATAAGATTAAAAAGGTCTTGAACAGTTGCAGGAGTAGGCAATTTCAGTGGTACAATATTAGGAACAGGCTATCCTAATAGTATTAGTACCTAAAGAGTTGACAACATACATTAGAATTTGCGCACCCTTTAAAACAAGGGTGAATACCGTTTTAAAGAACATGCCTTATTCTCTGCCCACCATATCAGATCTAATTAGAAAAATTATATTTGTAATTTTAGATTTAAATCAAGCATATCTTCAGTTAAAATTAGATGAATAAGCCAAAAGAGTACTAATAATAAATACACTATGGGGTCTATTTGCTAATAATAATTGGACCTTAGGATTTACATGTGCTTCATTTATTTTGGATTCAAATATGGATTCAACGTTATCAGAATTTTCTTACGCTAAAGCGTATTTAAGTGACGTGATAGTCTGTGGTAAGGGGATAAAACAAAGCAATGAACAAACATGTGTTATATAAAATATATCTAAAAAGACTGTAACAAGAAGATTAGTTATGTTTTGATAGAGCAACAGCACTACCTCTTCAGTTTGAAGCCATTGAAGACGAATATCACAAAATAGGAAGTGCTATAAAACATCATAATTTCAAACAGCAGAAATACTTGCCACACAAACTAAATCAGTTGCATCTTAATCAGGTTACCATGATAATACTCAACCAAAGAAAACAAAATGTAAAACATGTGGGTATTTTCGTAAATATCAAAAGTGTCTTGCTTGTGGAAAATTATGCAGTTATTGTCGAAAGAAAAATCACTTCCAGTCTAAATGTTTCCGGTATAAAAGAAGTCAAAACAGTAAAAAGGTACAAATAATAGAGTCAAATCAGTTTGTAACACATGCTCAAGAGAATGAAGAAAAACTAAGTGATGGAATCTCCATAGATGACGTATGGGTTAACATTTTAGTCTCGTGAAGAAGGCAGTCTTTTAACAGTGCAACTAAAGGTTCGGTGCAGGACAATAGAAGTTTTGGGATCTAATTGACAAGGTTACAGCTAGAATGCTACAGCTAACAATGCCATAGATTTAGGAATATAAATAGAGGGAACTTTAGGCTGTTTTGTAGGAGAGGGGAATGAAGCCAAGAGACGGAAGGGACGAGGCATTTCGGCCATATTAACTGACACCATATTTAGAAACCCTCTTTTCCGAGTATTGCCTCTCTGAGGTGCACCCTTCTTACTATTGAAAAAGGCAATCCTCACAGAACTCGGTATAGAGGGATTCTAATGGGGCCACACAAGATGGCTGTCGATGAACTGGAATTTGGCTTCATGTGACGCCATGTATGTTCTCTCAATTTTCTTCATAACTCTATGAACAATACAAAAACGGCCTAATAACATTATATTTAAGAACTCTATCTGGTGGCAAGTTACCGATTTTTGCTAAGGTTTTGATACCATGTGAATATCGCAACAATATATGTAATATTATCTTTCATGTAATCATGTATTCAATGTCGTTTAATATCATAGGTAGAAGAGGATTATCCCGTTTACATCCTGGATGGAAAGATCGCATACTGAAAGAAGCAAAGGACTCTCATACTGATACTACAAGATCGTTCAATGAGACTAAAAGTATAAAAGGCACATTTCAACGCAAAAGTAAAGTAATAAGCTTACTAAACAACCTTGAAAAAAATCAATTGCAACAACAGCTTAGTTTATTAGATATGAAGTTACATCAAATCGGCACATCCATCAAAAGGTGTGAGTTAAGATTACTAGCGAAGCTACAAAATAAGGAATCGGAACAGCCACAACACAATCATAAAGCTCTGACTCAATGTCAAATCAATGTGAAGGAGCAACCGTAATCCCACAAAATAAATTTGAGGTCGTGATGTCCGAACGCCAAGAAGAGAGATGTTTCCAGAATGAAGAGGAAGAAGAGGATACAGTAAATGATTTCTTATTCAAAATGAATGTTGATGATGAAGATATCTGTACCCGAGTATCTCAGAAAGAAGATGGGTTACAAGAAGAGTTGAAGAAGTAAAACAAATTGTTTTGTCGAAAAGATATTGACTCTCAGGAGAAGCAGTAAAAAACTTGTACAGGAATTTAATGGTCTTAACTTCAAATAAAAATAATTAGAAAAGGATTTTTAAAAAAAACACGCCTTTTAAAGATGTACTAAAAAGTAAAAAATAATAAATTGAATTAATCTGATGAATCGGAAAACAAAAGCGTTGGTGGTCATAGATATGATTTTATAATAAGGCAAGCAAGAGCACACACGCTTTTATTTTCTGGTTCATGAGAATAATTCAATTTTTTTTAGTCCATCTTAAACAATCGTGATTTTTTTTAAAAAAACTTTTTAATTAAAGTTTGTATGTATAGTAGATGAATATTAAAGTCCCTGCGAGATAGGCAACCCAAACGTTACACAATAGATGCGGCGTTGCGTACATTTAAGGGAAATTTCCAATTATTTTCTTAGTTAATTAATTATAGTTAAATGGATTATTCTATCGTACATTTAATGATTGAATCTTGTATTGTTATCGGAAGGAAGCAAATTTATAAACGTTCAAAGAAATCGAATGACGGAAACTGAGCCAAAAATCAATTAGAAGATTTGTACCAGAGAAAATTACAGAGCAAGTAGCAGACACGTAGCTTTTGAGCCAAAAATGGCGGACGTGTTTAAACCGGTTTTATGGCCTTTAGGAATATATGCAGCATGCTGTTTGTTGATATTTGGAAATGTCGCTATAGGTGTTACGCAGGTACCCTGTAATTTACGTTGAGATTTCACCAGAGGGGTGGGTAGATATGGTGATAATAGCACACCCGCGTCGCTGCCGCCTTACGCCATCCTCCGTCATACACCTGAAGTATGATACAACCTCGACATGAAATATTTTGTAAAATTAAATGAAATTTTCGAATTAGTTTTTTGTCATCATATAGCTCAGACTTGGCCCCTCACTCACACATTCTTGGAAAATAATATGAAATTGGTTTATAAAGGATAATTTCTTTATTGATTAACTTTGTAGATATTTGCACACAACTTTTCATGGAAACATTATAGCACGAGATCACTTTCAGACTGTAGTATATAATGTTAACTTGATATATGACAGGGAAATAATGTCCTCATACTTGCTTGCTTGAAACCTGGAGACAAACTAAAATTATGTGTGGTGGAAAGTTTTATGTGTGGTGTTGGAAACAATCTAATCTTTTTGTTTAACGTATAAATACAATAAAGAGAACAGAAGTGATGTTTAATTTGTAAATGTAACCTTTGCATTTCGTCATGTTGTTTAGAAAACCTTTTACTTGTGTTTAGCGCAGAGGAGAACCTTTGCTGTATGAGTTCAGCATGTTTAAAAGTTGTTATAGGATTAACTGATGAAATGTGGAACATAAACTAGCTATATCAGTCAGGGACTTGAGTTATTGCTTTGCTAATGAGCAGACGCGTGTGAAAATCGCTCCGTAAAAGTGTGGTTTTTCGGAGGGAGAAACGCAGTGGACCTAAGTTGTAAGTACTCTATTATATTCCT